>JAPJBO010000900.1:0-92550 GCA_030068145.1 Diplonema papillatum
TTTGCAACACTATGCAGTCGTCTGATCTTGGAGCACTTCAAGGTCGTATTTTCCCGTCTTTTTTCCAAGTTTTTCGCCGACTGTCTCCGACTTTTCCACGCTCTTTTTCGCTCGCTTTTCGTTGATTCATAAGATCTCTGTTTCGTGTGTACAAAGTCTGTGATTCGTTTGCAACACTACAATCGTCTGGCCTTGGAGCACTTGAAGGTCTTTTTCCCGTCTTTTTTCCAAGTTTTTCGCTGACTGTCTTTCCGACTTCCTCCAGGGTTTGTAAACACTCTTTTTTGCTCGCTTTTTCGCTGAATCGTAAGATCTCTGTTTCATGTGTACATAGTTGGATTGGGTGGTTTCGGTTTTTTTTTGGCCCAAAAATTTTCGGAAATTTTTCGGAGTTTTTTTTTTGGCCCAAAAAAATTTCGGAGTTTTTTTCGAAATTTTTTTTTGGAAAATTTTCGGATTTTTTTTTTTTGGCCTGAAAATATTTCGGGAAAATTTGGTCACAATCCCAAAAAAGGTAGAGATAAGGGCGCAACTCCCAAAAAAGGTCGAGACAAGGGCGCAACCCCCAAAAAGGTCGAGATAAGGGCGCAACCCTCAAAAAAGGTCGAGATAAGGGAGCAACCCCCAAAAAAGGTCGAGATAAGGGAACAAGCCAAAAACGGGCCAAAAAGGTAGAGATAAGGGCGCAGCTCAAAAAGGTAGAGATAAGGGCGCATCTCAAAAAGGTCGAGATAAGGGCGCAACCCAAAAACGGGCCAAAAAGGTCGAGATAAGGTCGCAACCCAGAAATGGGCAAAAAAGGTATCGATAAGGTCTCATGAGACGGTATCGGGACCGCCGCCAACCTTGTGTCTTTTTGGAAATGGCAAAAAAAAAATTCCGGAAAAAAAATGGGTTTTTTGAATTTTAAAAGTTTGGAACAAACTCTGCAGTAATTTTTGAGGAAGTTGAGCAATTTTTTTTTTTTCCAATATTTTTTTTAGGGCTCCATCGGCCCCGCGGGAGCGTTTTAAAAAGACACAAGGTTTTGACCCTGCATGGTATCGGGACCGCCGCCTTGTCCAAGCTTGTCCACTCGGCAGACCGTTGCGTACTATGCCAGTCAGACAAGGTCCCAGTACCAAATATGGGTGCATGATGAGCACGAGACATGCAAAGTCGAGCAGTCACAGCTGGCGCTTCCCGTAGAACCCAGCCAGCCCGGGGTCGGTTTTCTTGATCCGGTCGATGAATCGTTGTTCCGGGCTCTTACTTGGTGGTTTCGTGACAGGGAGAACGCTGGGGCCAGTCAATGCCAGGTCGCGGGACAAGGCCTCGACGCGCAGCGTTTCCGCCACCTTCTTCCTTCCGCGTCGCGCCTTTGCAACCGAGGCGCTGCTGCTGCTGCTGTTGCTATCCGTACTTTCGGCGTGAGGCCGTTTGCGCTGTGTACCTGGGGTCTTCGGCTGAGCTTTCGGCTGAGCTTTAGGTTGAACCTTCGGCTTCGGCTGGACCTTCGGGGAGCTTTTCGCAGGCATAGTCGATATTCCCTTTGGAAAGACTAGTGTGGCTGAAATCGAAGCGGGTGGGGCGGTACCATGCAGGGTCAGAACCTTGTGTCTTTTTGGAAATGGCCAAATTTTCATTTCCAGAAAAAAAATGGGTTTTTTGAATTTTAAAAGTTTGGAACAAACTCTGCAGTAATTTTTGAGGAAGTTGAGCAATTTTTTTTTTTTCCAAAAATTTTTTTAGGGCTCCATCGGCCCCGCAGGAGCGTTTTAAAAAGACACAAGGTTTTGACCCTGCATGATAACATGCAGGGTCAGAACCTTGTGTCTTTTTAAATCGCTCCCATGGGGCCGATGGAGCCCTAAAAAATTTTTCGGAAAAAAATTTTTTTGCTCAACTTCCTCAAAAATTACTGCAGAGTTTGTTCCAAACTTTTAAAATTCAAAAAACCCATTTTTTTTCCGGAAATTTTTTTTTTGCCATTTTCAAAAAGACACAAGGTTTTGACCCTGCATGGTACACGTGTTTTTGTGTTTCCGACGATCCCGAATGGGTGTACAGATTGGTGTCTTTCGACCTTTTTTTTTTTCCGCGCACGGACTGCCTGTTCGAGCTTGTGCGGGTTTAAGAAACTCAGACAAGAATAGCTCTGGTGAGGGGCAGGGCATAAATGACCAAAACCCTGGAAAAATCGGCAAAAACGGCCAAAATGGGCAAAGTCTGGAAAACATGGCAAAACTGGCCAAAAATGACCAAAACCTGGAAAAATCGGCAAAAATAGCCAAATTTTTGAAAAACATGGCAAAAATGGCCAATCCTGGCCAAATCGGTAAAAACGGCCAAAATGGGCCAAAATCTGGAAAACACGGCAAAACTGGTCAACATTGACCAAAATCTGGAAAAATTGGCAAAAATAACCAAAATTGGCCAAAATCTGGAAAATGTGGCAAAAATGGCCAAAAATGACCAAAATCTGGAGGACAGTGTGACCTCCCATGGATTGGTAAAAAACCGTTATATAACGTTATATAACGTTATATAACGTTATTATAACGTTATATAACGTTATATAACGTTATATAACATGCAGGGTCTTTTTGAAAATGGCAAAAAAAAAATTTCCGGAAAAAAAGTGGGCTTTTTGAATTTTAAAAGTTTGGAACAAACTCTGCAGTAATTTTTGAGGAAGTTGAGCAAAATTTTTTTTTTCCAAAATCTTTTTTTGGGGTCCATCGGCCCCGCGGGAGCGTTTTAAAAAGACACAAGGTTTTGGCGGGTGTCAGATTTTGCAAACGCGAAATCTCAGGTTTCTTATCCAGAAAATCTCAGGTTTCTTGTCCAGAAAATCTCAGGTTTCATGAAACCTGAGATTTTGGCCTGGACAAGAAATCTGAGATTTTGAGCCTGAACAAGAAACCTGAGATTTCGGCCTGAACAAGAAATCTGAGATTTGCAAAATCTGAGATTTTGTGGACAAGAAACCTGAGATTTGCAAAATCTGAGATTTTCTGGACAAGAAATCTGAGATTTGCAAAATCTCAGATTTCGGCCTGAGTGTGGTGGGTGGTGGTGGGTGTGTGAGTGGGGTGGATTGGTGTGAATGGGTGAGAGTGAGGTGGTGGGTTGGTGTGAGTGAGGTGGGTGTGTGTGGTGGGTTAGTGTGAGGTGTGTGAGTGGGGTGAATTGGTGTGAATGGGTTGGTGTGAGTGGGTGTGAGTGAGGTGGGTGTGAGTGGTGGGTTTGTGTGTGGTGTGAGGTGGGTTGGTGTGTGAGTGAGTGGGGTGGGTTGGTGTGAGTGAGGTGGGTGTGAGTGGTGTGGTGAGTGAGGTGGGTGTGAGTGGTGGGTTAGTGTGTGTGAGTGGGGAGTTGAGTGTGTTGCCAACACAGGTCAAACTGGATTTCTGTCTTGATCTTCCTTTTTTGGAAGAGACACAGGCTAAACCAGGTTTCTGTCTTGAGGCACTTGCCAACACAGGTCAAACTGGATTTCTGTCTTGATCTTCCCTTTGGGAAGAGACACAGGCTAAACCAGGTTTCTGTCTTGAGGCAAACCAATACCAAGCTGTTTCTGTCTTCACTAGCCTTGTCTTCTGCAGCGTTTTAGCCTGTATTGTTTCGCTTTGCCTTTCACCCTTTCTTGCTCACCGTAATGCTGGACAATAGTTGTGTGGTGCTTGATTGTGATTGTGTTGTGTGCATTAGCCAACTGCAGTTAACTTGTAAACAACAACAGGAGAAGAAGAAAAATGAGCGCTGCACATGTGTCTGAACACCTTCAAAAGGGGAAGAATAGAAGATGGGTGACAGAGGCTGGATCACGCCTTTCAAGTGAAAGGCAAAAGCTGTACTCAGGGTCGTCCTGGGTGAAGAGAAGGGCCAAGCCCCAATTGCAGCTTCTTGAGGTTGCAGCTGAGGGCCCAGAAGCAGTGGTGGAGCTGCTCCAATGCTACGGTGTCTTGCCGGCAGCGGTTGTCTGTCCTTGTTGTGGGGAAACCCTCCACGAATGGCAGATAAACTATGGAAACAGAGGGAAGGGTGACTGGCCATTCTGGAGGTGCAAACCGTGCAGGCAAGTGCTTGCTGGGAGCACCATGTTTGCAACTGCCCTCAATCAACTTGGGCTCAACACACCTGATCCTGCCGGTGATGATACTGCTGTGGCTGATAAGAAGAAATCAAAGAAGGGAGGGGGTGTGCATCTTTCCACCCTGCAGCTTGTGAATAAAATCCAGGGGTTTTCCCTGGGATCCCAACACAGATCACAAGATTCGAACATGTGGATGGACCATGACACACACAGTAAATACAACAAGATTTTGAAGTTGGTCACAAGGGAAGGTATGAGGAGTCTGGAGGCTGCCCTCCTCCCCCTTGGGGGTGCTGGCAAGTGCCTCGAGTTTGATGAGTTCTCAGTTGGGCTTCAAAGAAAAAAAGAGGGTGGTACAACTCTGTACACATACATAAGATACTTGGGCATTGTGGAGAGGGGAACAGGGAAGTGCATCTTGCGCCAGTTGCCTGACAAGTGGAAGAAGGCAGTGGAGTGTGGAGAGAGTGTTGAATTGCCCTCAGGGCTTGGACAGTGGACCAACAACTCAGGAAAGAGAGTTATTCCACCTCCTCCTCCCATTTCCAAGGAGGAACTGACAACTGTCCTTAATGAGGACATGATTGAGCTTGGGACTCTTGAAGACCCACTCTTTATTTCGACTGATGGAGCTGCGACTTATCGCATCATGTTCAACACTTCATCACCTGAGTTTTACTGGCACAAGTGTGCCAAAATTCTCGACTCCCCTGGCCGTGTTAAATATGCATGGGTCAACCATGGACAAGATCAATTTACAAAATGGGTCAGCTCATGGGTGAAAAAGGATGATGCTCAGTTTGGGAGTGCCTTCACTGTTGAAACAGATGTCTTTGCAGACATTTGCCTCGAGAAATTGGGTGGGGACAAAGAAGAATTGGTGCGGTGGTACAAGAAACATGACTGGATGGCAGGGACCCAGCTTGCTGATGGCACCTGGGCCACCCTCAAGCAAGCCATCAAAACAGGTGGTGTAAAATCCAAAGACAAAGCTGACTCTGTAATGTTGGCCAACTGGAGAAAGAACCTGTCTGGTTCTGATCTTTTCCATTACGGCATGGTAGGGATTGGTGATGCCCTGAGGCAGCCTTACTCTTTCATTCAGGCAGAGGCTCAAGCAGCAAGTCGAAGAACGAGAGCTGATCCCACCCAAGAGGATTTGGAGCCACCAACTCCACCAACCATGCTTGAATCTACACAAATTCCTGAGCCCACACAAGTTGCAACACCCCTTCCTCTTGCACAAGAACCACTTCGCACCCATCCCTCACAAACAAACCCATTCAGAGCCTTGCAACACAGGCGAGCCCTGTTGTCCAAGGATCCCAGTGTTCAAGTTGCTGCCCCACCTGTCCAAGCTGCTGCTCCAAGTGCCACTGTGGCATCTGAAGTTCCTGCCATTGCCTCTCTCATAGCAGAGGTGAAGGAAGGGAGGGAGAGGCAAGACCGAATGGAAACCTCTGTGGCAGATGGATTCAGTGCATTGTTGAACGCACTGAAACACCTGGCCCCTGAGCTAAAGGTGCCTGTCCCACCAGCTTCTATTTTGACCATAGACAGGACAGAAGTGCAGACGGCAGCTAGGTTGAAAGAAGCTGGAAAACAACAGGCAGAAGAAGAGGAAGAAGAAGAGGAAGAAGAACAGGGTAAAATTTTTGCAACTCAAACCTGGGGCAGTCAAGCTTTCCCCTCTGATGATGAGCAGGAGACTGGGGAGCCTGCTGAGGGTTCAGTAACCCCAGGCACAATGTTCCACAGCCCTGTCTTCGAGCCAGAGCCCAAAAGAAGGAAGCTAATTCTCAGACGCCCCTGGAGACTGGGGACCCCTGCTCCACCTTCTCCAACCAGCCCATGAGCAACTACAGAACTGGCTTCAGGCTCACACAAACTCTTGATATTGACCACACGGCTTTTTCTCCCTTTTTCTTGATTTCACTTCACAGTTGTTTGTTCAATCCAAACACTGAACCAACTTTCACTTGCACTTGAATCAGCAGCTTGTTTGTTCAGACTCAAACACAGCTTCAGCTCCTCGGTTGTTTCTTCACACCAGCTTGTTTGTTAAGACCCAAACACAGCTTCAGCTCTCTCTTGACTTGTCCAAACGCTGCACCAGCATTTTCGAATCACCAGCTTGTTTGTCAGACCCTAACACAGCTTCAGCTCTTTCTTGACTTGTTTCTTCATTCCAAACACTGACCTTTCACTCAGCATTTTCGAATCACCAGCTTGTTTCAGACCCAAACACAGCTTCAGCTCAGCTGTGTTTCAGCTTTTTCTCATCAACGCTCTTTTGCTTGTTCACTTGTTTTGCTCATAGCTTGATCACAGATTCGTTAGTTGTGTTGGTGGGAAGTCACAAAGCACACAAAGAGCTACAGGGAGGGGAAAAAGAAAAATGGGGGAAAACGCCATCCAGGGTCACAAGGCCTGGACAGTCACTTGTGGCTGAGCTGTTGAGTGACCCATATTGTTGAGCAGATCACAATCTGAACTTTTGGTCTGGACAAGAAATCTGAGATTTTGGCCTGAACAAGAAATCTCAGATTTTGAGCCTGAACAAGAAACCTGAGATTTTGAGCCTGAACAAGAAATCTGAGATTTTGGCCTGGACAAGAAATCTGAGATTTTGAGCCTGAACAAGAAACCTGAGATTTCGGCCTGAACAAGAAATCTGAGATTTGCAAAATCTGAGATTTTGGCCTGAACAAGAAATCTGAGATTTTCTGGAGAAGAAACCTGAGATTTTCTGGAGAAGAAACCTGAGATTTTCTGGACAAGAAATCTGAGATTTGGCCCAGCAAAAAAAAAAGTTGGGTTCGCAAATCTCAGGTTTCTTGTCCAGGACAAGAAACCTGAGATTTCGCGTTTGCAAAATCTGACACCCGCCAAGGTTTTGACTCTGCATGATAACGGCCATCTATGTTTTTAGCAAAAAAAAACGCTAAAAATGTAAAGTACAGAGAGCTCTCTGTATTTTACATTTTTAGCGAAAAAGTCGCTAGTAAAATACAGAGAGATCTCTCTGAATTTTACATTTTTATCAAAGAAGACGCTAAAAATGTAACATACAGAGAGAATCTCTGTATTTTACATTTTTAGCACAAAAATATAACTATAATATGAGATGTAGTGCAGTGAAGTGTAGTGTAGCATGCAGGGTCAAAACCTTGTGTCTTTTTGGAAATGGCCAAAAAAAAATTTCCAGAAAAAAAATGGGTTTTTGAATTTTAAAATTTTGGAACAAACTCTGCAGTAATTATTGAGGAGTTGAGCAATTTTTTTTTTTTCCAAATTTTTTTTTTGGGGTCCATCGGCTCCGCAGGAGCGTTTTAAAACGCTGCCCCGCGGCGATGGCCAAAAAAAATTTTGAAAAAAAAAAATGCTCAACTTCCTCAAAAAATGCTGCAGAGTTTGTTCCAAACTTTTAAAATTCAAAAAACCCATTTTTTTTTCCGAAATTTTTTTTTGGCCATTTTCAAAAAGACACAAGGTGTTGACCCTGCATGTTATATCATGCAGGGTCAGAACCTTGTGTCTTTTTAAAACGCTCCCGCGGGGCCGATGGACCCCAAAAAAAAAAATTGGCAAAAAAAAATTTTGCTCAACTTCCGCAAAAATTACCGCAGAGTTTGCTCCAAAATTTTAAAATTCAAAAAACCCATTTTTTTTCTGGAAATAAAAATTTGGGCATTTCCAAAAAGACACAAAGTTCTGACCCTGCATGATATCTCGTCTTGCAAAGCACAAGGTAAAAGAAGGACTTACAGCGGAGACCCTCTGGCGACGGCACATGTTGGCGACCGACAAGGTGACCGTGCTGCTTACTGCCCACTCCTTACCGGAAAACAAGTATACATGCTTTGCTTCTAAAACAGAACTACCTTCGTCTTCTTGCAAATAGTAGGTGGGACGTTCTAAAGTTCGTAAGTAAGTTAATCATGCAGGGTCAGAACCTTGTGTCTTTTTAACATGCAGGGTCAAAACCTTGTGTCTTTTTAAAACGCTCTGGAGGGCCGATGGAGCCCTAAAAAAAATTTTGGAAAAAAAAAAACTGCTCAACTTCCTCAAAAATACTGCAGAGTTTGTTCCAAACTTTTAAAATTCAAAAAACCCATTTTTTTCCGGATTTCTTTTTTTGCCATTTCCCAAAAGACACAAGGTTTTGACCCTGCATGTTAAAACGCTCCTGCGGGGCCGCGAGAGTCACCTGGCTTACCCAACTGGAGAGGTAGTGATCCTTCCGTCCTCCTGGAGCTCTAGAGCTTCCAGGAGGGGAGGACCCCCTTTCCTATATTGGGCATGACCCCTTTTCCCGAACTGGGGGGGTCGGCGACGCGCACGCGTCCCCCCCCCCCCTCCCCCCCCCCCCCTTCCCTCCCTACAGTTGCCTGTAGGAGAGAGAGGAGAGAGAGAGAGAGAGGAGAGAGAGCAGCGCACGAGAGTCACCTGGCAACAACGCGCCCACCTCATACCCTTGCTCCTGAGCACAACACCTCCATCTCCAATCGATGGACCCCAAAAAATTTTTTGGAAAAAAAAAATTTGCTCAACTTCCTCAAAAATTACTGCAGAGTTTGTTCCAAAATTTTAAAGTTCAAAAAACCCATTTTTTTCCGGAATTTTTTTTTTGCCATTTCCAAAAAGACACATGGTATTGACCCTGCATGTAATATAGATGGTCGCTTCACACCGCTGCACATCGGCTGTCAGCTGAGGCCTCTGCCCTTTGCTGCATTGAAGGCGTTCGTGGTAGGTATCATGCAGGGTCAAAACCTTGTGTCTTTTTAAAACGCTCATCAACTAACATGCAGGCCATGACCGCAAGCTGGAAATGAGAGCAAGATTTCGTACAAGAACCTCAAGAACGTCCACTTTTGCTTTGTGTGTGTTCCTTTTGCCTTCGCAAATGGTCCACGCAATCAGTCGATGGTTTGTTGCCCGACTCGGATGTAGGACGCACCTTTCGGACATCCCGTCCAAGGTTTGGACAGAAATCCTGACTGTGACTAACCACTGAGGTGGTTGACCTTACACACATGTGAGTGCCTTTAATACATGCGGAAACACATGCGGAAAACACATGCGGAAAACACGTGCGGAAACACATACAGAATTCCGCACGTATGGAAAATCACAATTTTATTCACGTGCGGAATTCCGTACGTTCCGCATGCGGAACGCAAGGCCTGATCACAAGGCATTTTCACCAGGAAAATCTTCAGTTACAATCACAACACATTTTCACCCGGAAAATCTTCAGTTACAATCGCGATTGTAGCTCTTAACATTTTCACTATGAAAAACTTCAGTTACAATTGCAAGGCATTTTCACCCGGAAAATCTTCAGTTACAATCGCGATTGTAGCTCTTAACATTTTCACGATGAAAAACTTCGGTTACAATCGCAAGGCATTTTCATTACCATGCAGGGTCAGAACCTTGTGTCTTTTTAAAACGCTCCCGCGGAGCCGATGGACCCCAAAAAAAAATGTTGGAAAAAAAAAAATTTGCTCAACTTCCTCAAAAATTACTGCAGAGTTTGTTCCAAACTTTTAAAATTCAAAAACCCCATTTTTTTTTTCTGGATATTTTTTTTTGCCATTTCCAAAAAGACACAAGGTTTTGACCCTGCATGTTACAAAAATCTTCAGTTACAATCGCTATTGTAGCTCTTAACATTTTCACTATGAAAAACTTCAGGTACAATTGCAAGGCATTTTCACCAGGAAAATCTTCAGTTACGATCGCAAGGCATTTTCACCAGGAAAATCTTCAGTTACAATCGCAATTGTGCTCCTAACATTTTCACCAGGAAAATCTTCAGTTACAATCGCGACTGGGAAAATCTTCAGTTACAATCGCGATTGTAGCTCTTAAACTTTAACATTTTCGGCGGGTCTGGATCAATAAAAACTGGATCAACTTTCCTGGTCAAAAAACTGGGTCAAACTTTGATCCAGTTTTTTTCAGGTGGGTATGCCTGGATCAAAAAAACTGGATCAATAAAAACTGGATCAACTTTTTTTCTCTCACTCTGAGCAGTTTTTCCCACTGTGTTTTTCCCCCAGTAGTGAATGTTAAAAAAGTTAACATTCACTACTGTGAATGTTAACAAAAGTAAACATTCACTACTGTGAAATGTTAAAGTTAACATTCACTGTTGACCCGAAGCTGAACACAATTGAACGGCAGCGGCTGGGTCTCAGCAGCGGAGGCTCAGCAGCCTTCCGCTACAAACACCACACCCCCCCCGCCTATATTTACTTTGGACACCGTTTTTTGAACATTTTTTTTTCCCCGGCCAAGTCCGGTTTGCAGATTTAGACCGTCGGTCTAAATGTGCAACGGAAACTAATCCCCTGCTCGGACTTGGTCCGAGCACCAGACCCATATATAAGCCACTGCATCGGCCCCGCGGCAGCGTTTTAAAAAGACACAAGGTTTTGACCCTGCATGATAACTATCGTTTCCAATCCGTGCTATAATGGGTCAAAGGTTTGAATCGTGGTCTATAATGGGTCAAAGTGCCAAGGACGGTCTATAATGGGTCAAAAGTTTGAAGTGTCTATAATGATAATTGGCCCCCATTTGCCTCACCAGAACTTTGCTTCGCCCGAGCTTTGCTTTGCTCCACCTGAACTTTGCTTTCACCAGAACTTAGCCTCATGCTTTGCTTTGCCCGAACCAGAACTTAGCATCGCCCGAACTATGCTTTGCTTCGCCCGAACTTAGCATCGCCCATTCGCCTCACCAGAACTTTGCTCGCCCGAACTATGCTTCACCAGAACTTAGCCTCACCCGAGCTATGCTTTGCTTTGCCCGAACTTTGCTCCAGAACTTAGCTTCACCCGAACTATGCTTTGCTTCACCCGAACTTAGCATCGCCCGAACTTTGCATAGCTTCGCCCGAACTTTACTGTTCCCGAACTTTAACTGCTGCCTCTAGTCTCGCTGGGCGCCGGTCTTTACCGGCGCAAATGTACTTTTGGTGAAGCAAAGTTCGGGCGTGCCCCGAGGCTCCCGTGCCACAAAGGCCTGCTTTGAGGGCCTCGTCGACAGCATCACTGAATCGTGGGTGGAGACTGACCTGTTGCTACGAGACTTCCCTGCCTTAGCGATCAATTTGAAGTGGTTTCGAAATCCCGCTTTCCTCGAGGATATCCTGTCGACCGAGTTCAAGAACGCCCCAGGCCCCCCCAACAATACAGGTTAGACGGTAATTCTGGCGCTTTTAATTCTGGCGGATTTGGCTGTCCGCCAGAAACAAAAATGCCAGAATTAACGCCGCCACAATTAAAAGCGCACTGTCAGATCCCGCCCACTGCTCTCCTCGAAGGCCGAATGAAGGTGCGCCGTGACCGCAAATACAGCTACCTCGCCTCTGCGCTTGATGCAGTTTCGAAGGAGCAGGTTGTGAAGTCCTGGGGTGCGGCAGGGCTTCTTCGTGCCGTGTGGAACGATGTGCCCCCCTCCACCCCCTCACTATCTACTACGACCAATACCAGCGGCACGCCGAGCTTGACATTGAGGAAGCCGAACCGATGGGTCCAGACAACGAGGCCGACGAAGAAAGACCGGCTGCAAGTGGGCCTTTGGGCACCGATCAGCCTCCCGCGAGCGCGCCTGCTGTTAGAACAAGCCAGTCTGTTTCTCGGCGGCAACACAGAACGGCAGACGCTGCAACCCCCGTGGCTGCTGGCCATCAGCCCTTTGTGCTTGTGGTGAGAAAAGGAAGGCCCAAGCAAGAGAATCTAACTAACGACCAGCGCAAAGCAGCGCACCGTGCGCACACGGCAGCAAAAAAAGCGCAGAAGCGCCCGAGAACGGCCGGACTCCAAACATTTGGTTTTGGGGCTCCCCCAGCCAAGAGACGTCTGGCCGACATCGATTGACGAACCAGAACTTTCCCTCACTACCCACTTGTTAAATGATCACTCTAATTGAGCGCTAATCTGGTCATGTAACAGGTGAACTACGGACACAGTGTTGGCCTTCTGTGTTTTTTTTGATGAAAAGCGCCCACCCGCCAGCATAGCCCTCCCTTTCCCCCTCACGCGTTACTGCTTTCTTTTTCGTTTCTTGAACGTTGCTCTTCTTTTTTTCTGTACAAACCCCTCGTGTGCCTTCTACTGTACCGTTTACCACGGTACCAATCACCACGATGCCATTTTCCCTCCTCCTCCTCTGAAATAAATAATTAAATCAAAAAGGCCGAAAAATCGAAAAATCCCGGTCCGCCAGAAATAAAAACGCCACCTTTAAAGACGACGCAGTTAAAGCCGCCAGAATTACCGTCTAACCTGTAAGTTGGAACAGCACCTTAAATGACTAGAGGAAATCGGTCTCTGTGAGGCGGTTCCCCGGTCGGAGGCGGAAAGATCTGGTTCCACGGCGCCTTCACAGTTGCCAAAAAGAAGGCCGGGGTACTCAGGTTCATTCTCTCATGTAAGGGTGTGAATGAAGCGGTGAGAATGTCGGGACACCCGGTTCCGCCATGCCACCTTCCCTCGTACAACTCAATGCTGCTGAAACGCATGCAATATAACTTCGTTTGTGAGAATGACGCTAAAGGTTTCTTCTATCAGTTTTTGCTGCCGGCCTCAGTGAGAAAGTTTTTCTCGTTCAGAGTCGGGTCTTCGAAGCGCAGGTTAACTCGGCTACCTATGGGTACCTCAAGCGAGCCAAGCTGTGGCAGAGTCTATCGGTGGACTTGCAGCGAAGAGTTCTCCTTCTTCGGCATCGAGTGGATCGACAATTTCATACTCGGAGACATACACGAGGAAAAGTTGTGGGACACCCAAAGACGATTGTGTTTGCTGTGCGACCGATACGGTATTGTACTGGGTGAGGAAGTCCGACCGACGTCCGAAGCCTCGCTCCTTGGAATGGAAGTGAATCTTCAAGACAAGAAGTGGGGACTGAGCACTACGTGGGTCCAAAACGTTGTGCCAGCCTAGTAGAGCTGATCGTCCGACCTCCCTCAGTACGGTATGACTACGGAAGAAGTACAGAGAACTACAGAAAGGGGGTGGATCACCAAAGTGTGCCGTCTCGTGCTCATCACTTCGCACAGCTGGAAATGTCTTTCAACACCCGACAAATGGCCAACAACCCACCAGCAGAAGCCCTGAACATCAGGAGTGCGAAAAAGCAGGTCTTCTGCGGAAAGTCGACTCTCTCATCGAACCTCTGCGGACCACCAAAAATTGAATTTTGGTGCTGCTGTGCGAGGAACCCCTACATTCTAGAATCTCAAGCAAACTTGAACTCTGAAAAGGAATAAGTCGCAGCTGGATACAAGTATTCAGATACTCGCGACATAATCGACAACAGCTCAAGTCAGTACGACTACCGATTCATGACAAGAGCAGCTGATAGAAGGCTTTTCACGCCGTAGCAGAACGACCACACCCTACCCATCCCAAGCACCCTCTAAACGCGTTAGGGGACTTCACAAGGTTTCACAACGGAGTGACACAACACCCGAAACGAGCTGCACCCTCTCACCTTTCTCAACCCCCCGCCATACTCAAGCCTCTACGGTCAACCGGAGACTTTCAAATACCGACCTTCTAATCCACAAATAACACTAGAAGCAGAGCGAGGCACTGGACAAATGAAGAGGAATAAACTCTTGCTGTCATCTAAGAGTACGGGAATAGCCGATAGAACATATTGCAGTACCTGAAGACCTCGCTACAACGTCGGTGTTTGTTCTGCCCAAGCTGCTATGAGCAGTAGAACAGTGAGGTTGTCGATCGTACGAGTCCACGTGTCATCTTGCAAGTCCTACTTTCACGTCCGAGTGCGTCTTGTCCCAGATCCACAGCATCGCATTGCCAGAATTGTTTTGCGCGAACACTCCCTGCTACCATACAAATATTCTATAACAGGAACGCTCAAGATGCTAACCATGTGTCGGGTGCCGCTGCGGCGGCACAAGCTTCGTAGTCTGCTGCAGGTGCGCAAGTACTGCGTAGCTGCAACCGACCAAGGTGCTGATCGAGACCCACGGTTTTACTTAGTCGGAAACGAAGGCTTCGTCTTCATGCGGTCGCCCAGGTCGCTCTTATTCCGGGCGGAGACGGCAGTCGAGCTGTGCAACGAGTTGTTGCTCGCGCTTCAGAATTACAGGAGGGAGCCGAGGCGTTGCCTCGCGATTCTTGATGGAATGAGCTGCCTGATGTGTCTGACACTTGATGCCGCAGAGGCGACGCGAAATTTGCATCCACGCGAAGAGTATCGATCGCATGCAAACTCCGCGTACGATTATATGCAGCACTTTGTTGACGCCGTGAACAGGAATCGGGCGCTTTACGAACCGGTCGGTATGCTGTCCGAGCCGGATCAGTGGGATGCTTTGACACCGGTGGAGAAGCACCTGGTGAACACGTTCCGAGACGAAATGCAGTCGATCGGTATGAACGAGAGCCCTGCACGGTTTCAATTGGTTCAGAGTTTACTGCAGAAGGTGGAAAGCATGGTTAATGCGAACCTAGCGACAGCAGATGCGTTTGAGGAGCCAGAGTCGACTCTGAATGAGCTGCTGGCCACGCGCTACGAATTGGCAGAAGTCATGGGGTACGACAGCTACGCAGCATGGGGCATGCGAGGATGCGTTGCCAGCGATCCCGTTGAAATATGGAGGATACTGTTGCTCCTGTCGGAAAACTTGCAAGAGGGTGCACGAGAAGAAATTGCGCTTCTATTGTCGGCACGCAGCAAGGTTGGTTCCATGGGACCGAACGACGATGCACTTCCGTTCCTGATCAAGGACTTTGAACAGAAGGAGCTGATGGCTATCTACCGCCGAGAGCACTTTGGTTCCGTAGAGCGCGAAGTGCAGGAATACCTTTCTCTCGCCAATGTCTGGCGTGGTGTGGAGATGGTCTGTCGCGATCTCTTCAATGTCGAGCTGGTCCGGACAGAGATGGCAATGTACGAAAAGTACGACAAAAACCTGGTGAAATTTCATGTTAAACAAATCGGCGACGAAGGCATCCTTGGGACATGCTACGCAGACTTGGTCCAGCGTGACGATAAACCTCCGGGCGCCGGACACTTTACCGTGCAGGTTGGGTCCGGGTTTGACTCGAGGAGTACGCATGATCTAGACTTGGTTCCTCCGGAACAGGACAAGCTTCTACCTATTGTGATTTTCACGTGCAGCATCGAGGGTTTGTACGTCGGGGAGGAGACCGAGGATGAGAAGGATTGGGAGAAGATCCTGCTTACCCCGACAGAGTCGGTCTCGCTTTTTCACGAATTCGGCCATGCCTTGCACTCGCTGTTCGGACAGACCGAGTTTCAGGTCTTGTCGGGTACACGGTCATCCATAGATTATGTCGAGGTTTTTTCACAGCTGATGGAGATATATGCAAGAGACTACCGGTCTCTTCGTCGCTGGGCTACGCACCACGAAACCAAAATTGCGATCAGCCGAGAGTTATGTGACCGAATGAATGAAAATGAGTCGTGCTTCGGCTGCTTGAACCAGCTTGATGAGATCTTGACAGCTTGTGTAGACTTGGTCTACCATGGACCGCGTCCGTTAACTTTCTTCTCCCTCCAACACGACGGGCGTATGGTCCCCAATCAAGTTCCTCCAGGTTTCGAGTCTCCTCTACCCTTGCGCCGCTTCTTAAGCGACTCAGTATCCCCCATCGAAGTAACCGAACTCGGTTTCGCGCGCTCGTACCCATATCAGCACCTTGTTAGCTATCCGGCATCGTACTACTCATACACTTACTCCCGCATCCTGGCCACCGCAATCTGGAACAAACACTTTGAAGCAGACCCCTTTTCGCGCTCAGCAGGGCTACTCCTGCGCTCCGTCATGGCAAAGGGAGCTTCTGCACCGCCAGCATTTCTTCTCAGCGAGCTTATTGACACCTCTCCAGATGCAGTTATGAAAGAGTTCTTGTCGTCCGGTTCTCCCGTAAACAAGAACGCAACGTGTGCCTCTGCCTGAAGACCCTCGGTCTGCTGCATATCGAGGCGCATGCGAAATGCAAGTGTACTGTAGACAGAATACTCCCATGCTGCTGGAGGTATCATTCTAGCGGCTTGTTTTCCTCCGTTTTGGCTTTCTTGACTGGCGTTCGAATGAGATAGGTTAGCTGGGTCGAAAAGTATCGTTGCCGAGTTGCATGGCCTGTATAGATGGCCGTTTCACACATGACGTGATTTCTCTGTGTCTTTTCTACACAACGACCGCGCCTCGATGGTGTATCCAAAGCGTAGAGTGAACCATCCTTAGGCGACAGAATGGGCCAGCAGATCTAGTATTGATGCGTCCGTCTTCACTCTCGAGTATCCACCATCACAGGAACTTCGGGGTGCTGAAATGCAGGTCCAGGTCTTTCTCAATCATACTGAACATCTCGGAGCACACTCGTGGCAATGGCACGACGAGACCATGCTCACTCCTTTCAGTTCTCTCTCTTACACCGCAGGAAAAAGGAGGAACGTAATCAAAATGGGTGCCTACACTTACATGAACGAGATCTGGAAGAAGAAGCAATCCGATGTGATGCGCTTCTTGCAGCGTGTCAGGTGCTGGGAGTTCCGTCACCAGAACAGACTCGTCCGCGTTCCTCACCCGACCAGACCCGAGAAGGCCCGCAAGATGGGCTACAAGAGGAAGCTCGGTTACTCCGTCTTCCGCGTGAGGGTATGTCTCGTTTTCAACAAAACTGCACATTTCTTTTTCGTTGCTCGCCGACACACAATGCATTGAGCACCTTCTCGTCTTGTTGCTCTGGTAGTCAGGACTCTTCACGACCAGCATCAAAGTGGGCCACAAAGTACGTCGTCTGCAGCCAACTTTAACCTAACCACCAGATCCGCCGTGGAGGCCGCAAGCGACCGGCTCACAGAGGTATCTGCTACGGTAAGCCGAAGACGGCTGGTGTTAACCAGCTGAAGAACAAGAAGAACATCCAGTCCATCGCGGAGGAGAAGGTCGGCCGCGCCATGGGCAGCCTGCGCGTTCTCAACTCGTACTGGGTCAACTGCGACGGTACCTACAAGTGGTACGAAGTCATCTGCGTCGACCCCTCCTCGACGACAATCCGCTGTGACTCCAGAATCAACTGGATTGCAAACGTATGCCCTGCTTTGGCAGCTCTCTTTCTTTGTCTAGTACCTCCTTGACAGCGTCAGTGCCCTCGCTCCGGCGTTGCCCTTGCGGCACCCAAGACTGTTGTGGAAACTACCATACTTTGGCCACCTTAAGTGTATGGGGTTGAACTCAAACTACGCGGCAACTCTTGCCAGGCCAAGGGCGCAAGGCCACAAGGCTCGGACGGATACGGGAAAAATGATGAGATGCAAATCCACACTCACACACGTCACAATGGGAAGTATCGGACGAACACTGTCCAAAATCCAGGGTTCTTTACTGGCTAGAATCCGACACCGAGTTTGTTTCGCAATTCTGTAGAAGTACGCCATCTTGTCACAGTATTACATGTTTAACACACATCAACAGCCTGTTCACAAGCGTCGCGAAGCTCGTGGTCTGACCAGTGCTGGCCGCAAGCACAGAGGCTTGCGCCACAAGGGTCACAAGGCGAACCAGTTCCGCCCGTCTGCCCGTGCAGTCTGGAAGCGAAACAACGTTGTCCGCTTCTGGCGTTACAGGAAGGCATAGACCTGAGGGTCACGCATTTCTCTCCTTGTCAAGTCTGTCATCGACAACGGAGGCGAACGACCGCATATCATCGGGTCGTTTGCCTCTGGGGACAACTTACGTTACTTTTTGTGACGGGCTCCGGCTAAATGGCCATCAGATGCTTCACGTCTCTCCGTCCCTTGAAAAGTGTTTGCGTGCCTTTTTTCAGGTTGTTTATGTTGACATGGCTGTGACCATCATTCCCAACAGTATTGTAATTTTGTTGCATTAGTGTGATTGTCAGGCCTTCGACTACCCTGAGCAACGCACCATAACAGTAGAACGAGTGTTGGCGTCTTTAACCTCGTTTTGTCGCGAGTTAACTGTTGGGCCCGAGTCACCAAAAAAGGTTCCGGCTCGGAAGATTCCGTAGCAAGACGGGCAGAGAAGTCTCCATCAAAGTGCACCTCCGCTGTAACAAGCACTTGTAGGTAGACAGCGAAAGCTCACCAGGTTGCGTCCGGGCAGTAAGCCGGCAGAAAGAAATCAAAGTGCACCCCGCTATTACAAGCACTGGTTGTAGGTAGGCAGCGAAGAGCAGAAGAGAACATGACATGTACAGTTGACATTCACATCCAAACACAGAGAAAGAAAGCAAAAATGGGTGCCTACACTTACATGAACGAGATCTGGAAGAAGAAGCAGTCCGATGTGATGCGCTTCTTGCAGCGTGTCAGGTGCTGGGAGTTCCGTCACCAGAACAGACTCGTCCGTGTTCCTCACCCGACCAGACCCGAGAAGGCCCGCAAGATGGGCTACAAGAGGAAGCTCGGTTACTCCGTCTTCCGCGTGAGGGTATGTCTCGTTTTCAACAAAACTGCACATTTCTTTCTCGTTGCTCGCCGACGCACAATGCATTGAGCACCTTCTCGTCTTGTTGCTCTGGTAGTCAGGACTCTTCACGACCAGCATCAAAGTGGGCCACAAAGTACGTCGTCTGCAGCCAACTTTAACCTAACCACCAGATCCGCCGTGGAGGCCGCAAGCGACCGGCTCACAGAGGTATCTGCTACGGTAAGCCGAAGACGGCTGGTGTTAACCAGCTGAAGAACAAGAAGAACATCCAGTCCATCGCGGAGGAGAAGGTCGGCCGCGCCATGGGCAGCCTGCGTGTTCTCAACTCGTACTGGGTCAACTGCGACGGTACCTACAAGTGGTACGAAGTCATCTGCGTCGACCCCTCCTCGACGACAATCCGCTGTGACTCCAGAATCAACTGGATTGCAAACGTATGCCACGTTCTACGCCACTGCTTACTTACGGAGTCTTGCACTTCCCTTCCTACCAACAAACAAGCACGAGAGACACAACTCTGTAAGGTTCTACTCACACGCGAGAAGATTTCTCCCTCTACCGTCGAAAGCTGACAGGGCAAAAGCTCAAGTGGACTCGTTTGACTGTTCCATCAACACACCACTGCCGTTGCTGACGTGGGTGCTATATCGAGTAACTCCGCTTCGTTCCAACTCAGCCCAAAAGCACGTTCCCCACATCATACTTCAGACCCTTTACCAACTTCTCTCGATCAACTAACACAGCCGGTTCACAAGCGTCGTGAGGCTCGTGGTCTGACCAGCGCTGGCCGCAAGCACAGAGGTTTGCGCCACAAGGGTCACAAGGCGAACCAGTTCCGCCCGTCTGCCCGTGCAGTCTGGAAGAGGAACAACGTCGTCCGCTTCTGGCGTTACAGAAAGGCGTAGAAGCCTCATCATCACGCGTTCTCTTTTTCGCACATTCCTCTCTCTTTGTCTTTTTTCTGCTGGCTATCCAAAAGCCATGTTTTTTTCGATTAGCGTGACGCCGTAGTCGCGATCCCGTTCCCGCTTTAGTTCAGTCACCCTGCCGCTACCCTCTTTGCAGCTACGACAATGTTTGCTTGTGCCAGTACGTGAGTACCCTCCGCATCAAGACATCGCTCACGACACTTTCCTGGTCTTACACTGTAGACTAATGATTGAATACTCGTTGACATCAACGCCGGCTGTGTACGGCTGCGGGAAAGGCATGCATCTTCTGCCGCTATATTTACCCTACTGTTTATAGCGAGTCATCAGCGTAGTTCCTTTTTTCTCTTTCAGAAGAAGAGGACAAATTTTCGGGGGGAAAAAGACTTTTTTGTGCGTAAATCTTGCCGTCTTCTTGACCACGCTTGTGCGCGCGGACTAAGGTAGGGACACCGCGCGCAGTTGGAGGGCATTGTGACCAGTCGCTGTATTCACGCATCTGCAGAAGGCCAAAACTGCCAGGCACCTTGTATATTATGAAAGACACGCATGCCAAAGAGACCAAGATGCGACACTTGTGAAGAGACGTCCACTGCAAGTGAGGTAGAAGATGCAGAAGAGGACGAAGAGAGCGAGTTCGATACCCGGACCGGACCTACGACGCGCCAAGTGACTACGAAGACGAAGACAAGCCTGCCGGCGACCCGAAAAAGCTCAGGCGCATATTAACGAGTTTTGGCATGGAACTAAGAAGCGTGCGGGAAAGAAGGCTCTGGAGCAGGTTGCGCGAGAGGTTGGGCTTCTGGCAGACCGTACCCTGGGACGACAGGCTGGTTAGCCGTTGATTCGGCATGAAATCAAGCAGCAGGATCAGTGAAGAAGGTCTTGAACGAAGAAAAATAATAAGGAAAAGGGGATCCAGGCTCTGTTCCAGCTTTCGCAGCTCCTCGCCTACCGACGGCGGTAGACAGCAATCCGGGGCGAACCGTCCAAGCTGTACCCAGCAGATCTGCGCCATACGCCACGGCACGACGCGCTTCCATTGCCGTGTAGAGCAGAGTATTTCCCTCTATTGCGGGCCGCTCCGTACCGAAGTCTTTTCCAGTTAGCAAAGTTATCTGAAGCAACGTTGACACGTGTAGTTTGTCAGCTGGTCTTCGGTCACCTTCGACGTGCACTTTACGAGGGCAGTGTCAGCTAGGCAGTCACCAGAAAATCGGCGAAGTTTTACAAAATAAAAAGTCTTTTCATTTTCGAAAGTGAAAAGAAGAAGATTTTTTTCCGGCCGCTCAATTTTACATATCTTGAAGAATCTTTCGTAACTATGATCAGGAAAAGGAGAAAAGGAATCAAAATGGGTGCCTACACTTACATGAACGAGATCTGGAAGAAGAAGCAGTCCGATGTGATGCGCTTCTTGCAGCGTGTCAGGTGCTGGGAGTTCCGTCACCAGAACAGACTCGTCCGTGTTCCTCACCCGACCAGACCCGAGAAGGCCCGCAAGATGGGCTACAAGAGGAAGCTCGGTTACTCCGTCTTCCGCGTCAGGGTATGTCTTTTCTCGCTGCCTTTACGGCAAGACTAAGAGCGTTCTCGTTCCAAATCGTCTATTTGATGTCTTCGCGCTTCAAGAAGGCGTTTTTCATGCAAATCTTTCCACAGATCCGCCGTGGAGGCCGCAAGCGACCGGCTCACAGAGGTATCTGCTACGGTAAGCCGAAGACGGCTGGTGTTAACCAGCTGAAGAACAAGAAGAACATCCAGTCCATCGCGGAGGAGAAGGTCGGCCGCGCCATGGGCAGCCTGCGCGTTCTCAACTCGTACTGGGTCAACTGCGACGGTACCTACAAGTGGTACGAAGTCATCTGCGTCGACCCCTCCTCGACGACAATTCGCTGTGACTCCAGAATCAACTGGATCGCTAACGTATGCGCTCTTTCCATTTTCAGCTTCTTGTTGCCGCCCGCTCGGGGGACCGCGGCCGGGGACGGTCTTACGAAAACCTTGTGCGTAGCCGTTTCCTGCGGTTCCCCTCCATCATGTTGCTGTTGAAACGGGGGAATCAGGTCCACCTCGATGCCCGTTGTGTCCTCAATCATGCGCCTCCGGTTCAGGCTTTTTCATTGCGCTGCTTGCAGTTGAGCTTCTCGTTGCGTGACACTAGGACGCTTTCGCCGCGCATGACGGCCAGCAAATTGCTGGGTACTGCGGACACGTGTGCTGATCAGAATCGGCATCAGTACTCGCTTGCCGTTGGCAAGTGTAGGTAGTCGCAGGAGGATGCGCATTACGTCTCATTGGAACTGAGATGCAGGAGACTGAATCATAGGTGACATCACTCAGTACCGGACAACAAAGCAGGCATTGTTGGCATGCTGAGAACTTCAAGCAAATAAAAACAAGAGCCCGCGGCAGACTTTATACTGACCGGCAGTGTCATCCGTTCACACCCTTCATCCAAATACACACAGCCGGTTCACAAGCGTCGTGAGGCTCGCGGTCTTACCAGCGCTGGCCGCAAGCACAGAGGCTTGCGCCACAAGGGTCACAAGGCGAACCAGTTCCGCCCGTCTGCTCGGGCTGTCTGGAAGAGAAACAACGTCGTCCGCTTCTGGCGTTACAGGAAGGCGTAATCGCCGGGGTTGAGGCCTTCGTTTCTCTGGTCATTTTCTTCTTCTTCAACGGTCAGACAAACATGTAACAGCAACACTGCCGCCTTCTTTTTCCCCCTCGGTTCTCCTAGACCACCCGGGCGCCGAATACTGAAAACCCCGCGAAACAGCCACGAGGGAACTGTCAGACCCATAGGAGGTCGCAAACGGAGTGCACACCCGTGCGGACGGCTAAGTGTTTCGGCACGATAGCGACCTAGCGAGAGCAAGATTTCCGTGTCAGATTGAACGGCATATGGGTCATGCATTTTGTCAGCACTCGGAACTCTTGCGCCCATTCTGGGTACTCTTAACGGGCTCTGGCCAGGAAAACTACTTCTCAAGCACATGCACGTGGCCAAGCGTCAGGGGTTCGAAGTCGCGTGCTTACAGGCCAAAAGGCCACCGATTCCCATGCCGAAGCATCATGTTAGCTTCCGGGGGGAAACTGCGAAGTTGCTGCCTGGTTGCGGTTGGACCTTTAACGTGTCTGCCGGGAGTTTGTAGCGATGCAATGCTGCAGGGGGGCGGAAAAGGGGGCTGGGAGGAATCTGGGGGCAGCTGATGGGCGACGATCTCAGGCGGGCGTAGCAGCCAGGGCAGCCTTCTGAAGCGTCCGAACCTTGTTGGTACGGAGGTGGAAGGAGAGCGGGGCGCTCGCGCAGGGCCGACCGAGAGATGGGGTCGTCGGACTCGGACGATGACTCCCGTGACAATACGAAGCAGACCGCGGAGACGGACACGTCGATCTCGTTCTTGGAGACGAAGGCGAGTACAACAGGGAATACAGCGACCCGCACGGCGAGCCACGGGCACACCTACAGCACGACAGATGTCAGGAAGGCGCGGAAAAGGCAAAGCAGCCGATGTCAGACCAGCTCTTCCACGGCAGACACGCACGAAGACGCAGCGTTCCACGTCGAGCTTGACGACGACGACGACGAAGACGACGACCTCGAGTTCTTCGAGATGTCGGCTACCCGCCAATCATCCGGCACGCTGCCCAGCAGCGCGCGGCCTGCGAGAAAGGGCCGCGTCGTGTCCGACACCAACGACGAGAGCTCCGAAGACAAAATGACGGCGACCGAAGCCCAGGGTGCGTCGCCGCCGCAGAAGCCGGCCGGGGAATCCGCGGTTGACGCTGGGCGGAAGGACGCGAGGCAGGGCGAAGCAGGCCGTGTTGAGCCGCGCGCCGGGCACGCAGCATTCGACGACGGGTCGTTAGAAGACGACAGCTTCGCGTCCGGCGGCAGGCAGGAGAGCGGGAGGGGGGCGAGGCGGCAAAGGTTGTCGTCGTCGCACGGCGGCTCGTTTTCCTCGCTCGGCGAAACGCCGACCGCGGAAGGTTGGAGGCAAGGTGAGGCGGCCGTTGCCGTCGGCGATGTCCAGGCGAAGCTGGACGACCTGCTGCTGCCCTCCGCTGTGTTCGCGAAGGGAGCCGACAGGGAGAGCACGCTCGAGACCGACCCTTCGCCCGACCTCAGCGCGATCCAATCGCAGAACAACGCGGGAGGGTCCGAGCCGGAGGACCACTCCGCCGTCGCGAGGACCGTCGACGCCCTCGCGACCCAGCTCTCCCCCCCCAGCAGCGCCGCCGCCTCCCCCGCCGACCCGCCGCTGCCCTTCAGCCAGCCGTCAACCGCCCTCCCCAACACAAACGCAGCCGCCCGGGGCAACCCCAAGCCTGGCCCCGGCAAGAAGGCAGTGGCCAGAAAGCCGGTCAACGGCGGCAACCCCGCCGTCCGCACGCATCCCGTCATCCCAGAGCGCCTCACCGCCCCCCACGGGCTGGCCGAGCACAACCGCACGGTGCCCGTGCAGCCGCCGCAAGCCCCGCTGGCCCCCTTCGGAAGCCACCCCCTGCCGGCCGCTGGCCTTGACAAGGCCTACTTCGCGCAGCGCCTCGAGGCCATCGAGAAGAAGAAGGAGCAGCAGCTGAAGGAGCGCAAGCGGCATCTCAAGGCGTACGCGCAGGCTGCGGTTCGCCTCGACATCAGCGCTTCTCCACCCAAGTATGCAAACCGGGACGGAAAATATGAATGGGCAGAATCGACGGCTAAACAAAACAGCTCTGTGCTCTGAAAGTCGAGCTGAGCTTTTCGGTTAGCCGATGTTCTGCCGAACCCGCTGCGTGTTGAGAAATGTGGGCCGAGAATTTCTGGCCGCCTTACTAGGCCACCGGGCAAACACGAAAGGTATTTAGGCCAAGGCAATCCATCCTTTGGGGTTTCAGGGAACAAAATTTCAAGGGGTGTTGGGATATGAGGGAATTCCGCCCAAACTCATAAAACTTGTTCAAACAGATGCGAAAGCCTGGCGGCCGGCTCGAAAAGCGAGGCGCTGCGGCCGTCGGCGCAGCGAGTCGTGCACTGCGAGCCGTCGGCCGTGATGCAGCGCCTGGAGGCGGCCGCGGCGTGCAACGCGCACGTCAACTTCGTCGCCGGCGGCGACCTGCGTGCGCAGCTGGCGAGCAGCCGCACGCAGGCCGTCGAGTCCCGACAGATGAAGGAGCGGCAGCTCCACGAGCTCCGCGACCTCGAGTCCTTTGTCGGCCGCGCCTGCGGCGACCAAACCCAGCAGCAGCAGCATCAGCAGCAGCCGGCCCGAAGGCCCAGCACTGGAAAGGTGCCCCGGGAGCGGTCTGGCTCCCCCGCGTCGCCGAAGCCGCTGCGCGCGCACCGGTACGCGCCGGACCGCGCGCAGTACGCGCAGCCGTGCGACCAGCCGCGGGCGGGCGACGGCACGCCGACGCCCCCGCGGTTCAGGCCCGCGAGCCCGGAAGCCGGCGGGCGGCCGCAGCAGCAGCAGCAGCAGCAGCAGCAGCACGGCGACCAGCGCGCGTACGCCGACTTCGTCGCGACTCTCACCCGCCTTCCCCTCGCCGCCGTGGCGCGGCAGCTCGGCGGGCGCAGGGCGCGGTCCGGCCCCGACGCGCCCGGGAGACGCGCGAAGAAGAGGGACAGAGAAAGAGACCGAGACCGAGACAGAGACTTCGACCGAGACAGGGACACTCGCCCAGGCAAGCGGCGGCAGGCGCGGCCGCGGTCGCAGTCGCCCGTGCGCGGACACTTCCCGAGCGGCGACGTTCCGGGACCCCGCACGCCGGAGGCCCGGCCCCGGTCGCGCAGCCCGACGAAGCGGAAAGGCAAGCGCGCGGCTTCGCTGCCGAACCACCGCGACGCCGTCACGAAGCGGGGCTTCGTGACCTACGGCAAGCTCGGCAGCCCGGGGGCGGACGCGTCCGCCGCGCCGCCGGAGCACGCGTTCAGCACGTGGAAGAAGACGCTGCAGACGATGAAGGCCGCGCTGCCGGACCCTCCGGGGTACGAGCAGCCCGGGCACAGGCTCTTCGGCGAGGGCAACCAGGCCAACGCGCTCAAGATGCAGTGGGCCGCGGTCCTCAAGCAGGCGAACGAGGACTGGGACTGGCGCCGGCACAGCTACAAGCCGGTGATCACCGCGCAGGCAAGGAAGCAGAAGCGCACGAAGCAGCAGATCGTCAGCAGGTCGACGCGGCTGATGGAGAAGAGGAGGGCGCTCGAGGACGTCGTCCGTGACGCGGAGTTCGACGGGTGCACGTTCCACCCGGAGATCAACAGGGGCCCGGTGGACCGTGTGGGCAGTTCGTCGCCAACCGGCGGCACCGACCGCATCTACTACGAAGGGGTCGACATGAAGCGCAAGAAGCAGGAAGCGATCGCCCTCGTCCAACGGATGCTCGCCGACGACCAGCCGGAGCCGCACGCGACGCACCGCATCGTCCTCGGCGCACCGAACACGCAGCAGTGGCTCGAAAAGCTCGCGGCGCACAGGAAGCCGAAAGTGGACGACGTCGCGGAGGGGGGCGCTAGGCTCGCGTCGCGGTCCGGGTCCACGCGCGCGTCCAGTGCGAGGCCGCCGTCGATGCACTTGTATCAGCCGCGGCACGTGCAGGGGCGGGTCACGGAGAAGGAGAAGGAGCTCGTCTCCGAGGCGCAGCGGCTCAGCGAAATCGGGCGGTACATCGGCAAGAACACGGGTTCCCTCGCCGAGCGCCACCGGCTCCGCGGCATGCAGCAGCTCTTCGCGTTCTTCGACCCCGAGCGGGCCGGGTACGCCTCCGTGGCCGCAATGTCCAGCTCCCTGCAGGTGTGCTCGATCACCGGTGTCAGGGGCTTTGTACCATCTTCACAACGTTCTCTGTGCCTGCTTCTGTAGTTCGCGACGCACCACACGCGACGTAGGTGAGTTCTGCTTCTGCTTGGGCGCGCAAACAAGAGAAAGCGGTGGTTAGTTCCTCTCTCGGGAAAGTCAGCGCGGTGGCGAACTTACAGGTGGGTAGGGAGAGGCCCTACCCGCCGGCCAGAGCGCCCGCTGCAGCGCCAACTCCGGCGCTGCCACTCACTGCAGCAGAGCCGCAACCTGCAGCGCGCCTCCGGAGCGACTCACGCCCGCCGTAGCAGCACGAAGAGAAGTGAGGAGACCGGAAACTCTCCGGAGAGATTCTCTCTTTCTCTCTCAACCATGCATGAGAGGCAGTGCTCTGGGACGGCTGGCGTGACTACCCCCGTCCCTGTCTCTCCACCCTTTGGCTTGCATTAATGCGTTCTCTCTCTCTGTGTCTCGTTTTCTTTTTTGTATAAACCCCCCTCTCGCATATAATTTACATTTTTGGGGTCCAAAAAATGTAAATTATATACGGTATGTAAATTATACACGAGTTTGGGCCCCTATGTAAATAATACGCGAGATTCACTTCGTGGTGTATATAATTTACATTACGAGGCGCTTACACAGACCCCTTACAGGGCTAGAACACCGCACAAAGGGGCGGGGATGGCTGAACTAAAGGCACTGCAGACAGCAGCCTTGGAGGAGCTGCGTCTCCAGAATGAGGCAAGCGAGTTCGTTGTTGTCGGGTCCGAAAGTGGAAGCGAGTTCTCCGAGCTTGAAGACGATCCCGGGGCTGTAAGCACAGACGGGGGCTCCGACGGTGACGTGGCTTCGTTCGCCGGCGGAGACGACGACGGCACAGACGATACGAGTTACACCTTCGTTGCCCCGCCCCCAGCTGACACGGAAGACCACAAGGAGAGACTGGAAAAGAAAATCAAGGAAGCGGAAGAAAAGGGCCGGCAAATGGCTG
The DNA here is from genome assembly GCA_030068145.1 of Diplonema papillatum. NCBI lineage: Eukaryota > Euglenozoa > Diplonemea > Diplonemida > Diplonemidae > Diplonema > Diplonema papillatum. The sequence goes on from JAPJBO010000900.1 coordinate 27,254, forward strand.
CCGCTTCCGCTCGGGATGCGCCCAAGGGCAAACACAAAAAGCCGCTTCCCCCAGGGGTGCAGAAGATCACAATGTTTACCCAGGTGAAAACAGAGGTGAAAGCAGAGGCTTCACAGCCCAACCCCGGCTCACAACAGTAGCAGCCTTTTTCCTTTCAAGACTTTGGAGCCGTCCTTCTTCTATTATTAAAAAGCGAGAACATCATCATCACCCCTCGTTTTTGAGTCAGCAATGGAAAGTCTTTCTGCAGTGTTCCCCCCTTTGTTCTGACTTCACTCCGATGAGCATCTTAGAGAGACGTGGAGCTGAAACACGAAGGCACAGCTGCCACACCTGCTGACCTTCCCTGGTACACTTGAGCATGGCTTGTTTGTCCCCGGGAAAAATGAAAAAACCGTATGTAAATTATAGAAAAATGTAAATTATATGCGAGTTTGGCGTAAAATGTAAATTATATACGGTATGTAAATTATATGCGGATGTAAATCATATGCAGGGGGGGGGTTTAACACCCATTCCACGAAAAAGTGTCACAGATTTCGGCCTTTTTCGGATTTCTGCCGAAAATTTCCATCTGCAGGTCCGAAAATGGTCGGTTTCGAGATTTTGAGGACACGTTTGAATCCGTTGAGGACAGGGCTTTCCGAATATTTGGTCGGATAAAAATTTTGACCGACCCCCCCCCCGGAAATGGAGGTCGGCACCCGAAAAAATGGGGTCCTGGAGATCGGTTTTTTTTCTCTCTGCATCCAGGAGGGGGTCAGATTTTGATCGCTGGGCTAGCTGGCAGCTTGCCCATAATCGCGCATCCCAGAACTACTCGAAAACCAAAAAATTTCCCAAAAAGACCTCGAAAATCATTTCCAGACGGCTGCTTTTCACACCGAGAAATCGCAAAAAAAAAAAGTCGGACCGGGGGAATCGAACCATGGCCTACAGGGGCCCAGGAGGGTGCGGTAACCGTGAGGCTATGTTGCCAAACCTCGGGCCAAAGTTCGCTTTTAGCGCCTGCTCAGTTGGAATTCTTATCGGAAAGTGCGAGATCGTCATTTACTCGTCTCCTGGTATTTCTGCTCTCTCAGAGCTTATTTCGCCCGGTTTGCGAAATACTCAAAATGAGTCCAAAAATTCTCACTCGGTAGTGAACAAAAAACTTTCCGCCGTTTTTTTAGCCCATGGTCCAGAGGTTACCACAGGGTTCGATTCCCGCCGGAAATCGTTTTTTTTGGGTTTTTGAAACAGCCCCAAAACCGACCTCTTGTCCATCTGCACGCCAGATTTTGGTCGCCACGCGAGCTGATTGCTTGCCCATAATCGCCAGGGATAGCTCTTTCCATCCCAAAAAAAATTTCCCAAAAATTCCAAAATTTTGACCCAAAACGGGCTGCTTTTCAGACGGAAAACTGTGACACTTTTTCGTGGAATGGGTGATAAGCACCCGCTTTTGTAGGAAATGCTTGAGGAGACTGCCAGTTGCGATAAATCAAAGGAGGTAAATGTGCTGTAGCCCACACGAAACACAGGTAAATCTGGGTTTTAGTGGCCGGCGTAAGCGTTCAACGAAAAAGACCCACTTTGTAGTTGTATTGTTTTCTCCCCCTCTAGCCTCCTTCGAAATGAACACAAGGCAGTCCCTCGAGCATTTTTGAAGAAGACATGAACTGTATGTGAAGCCACGCCAAATCATCCACAGAAGATCAAGGTCGACGAGCAGGAGCGCATGCCGACCGAAGTGGCGCAGCTCATGACGCTCACCGAAAAGGAGGTGCTACCGGTGCTGCGCGAGTACGGGCGCGAGACTGTCACGTTTGACCAGTTCAAAACGATCCTACTGGAAACGATGCAGAGGTGGCAAGGCGTCTTCCATCAGCCGCGCTACTCTAAAACGGTGTGTACCGGGGTTTTCGTGGTCGGAGTCTCGCCGCTCACTGAGACAGAGAGAAATAACTGTGCACAAAGTGCCTGTAAAACCCAGCCGCAGAGGACACGGAAATAAAGTGAGTGTGCACCGACCACGCTGTTCCGAGAAATTGTGGGCAAAATGTAAGCCTGGCCAACGACCACGTTTTCTGGATCTCCGGGGCGTTCTGAAAAAGAACACACGCACCCACCCGCACGCACATACAAAGAACCACACACACACACACACACACACACAACGCGCGCCCCCCAGGATGACCCGATCCGGCTGGAAAACAGTCGGATCGCCTGGCCGCAAGCCCCCGCATGTCAGCGAGGGGCGGAAGGCGGCAGCCGCGCAGCCGACGGCATCGAAGCCGACGGCATCGAAGGCGGTGAGGGCACCCAGGGGGTTGGTTTCCAGTTTTGGGTCTCAGATGACCCCCCTTTTCCAGGCGATTTGGGGTCCTCCTGAGGTCCAAGTGGGGTCCTGGGGTTTGGCGGTCCGTCTTCGGACCGTTTTTTCAACCTGCACCGATCTAGAACAGTTTCTCGGAGCGAACCAACGCCATATTGAAGATCGTGCCACTGTTACAGGCTACGCATCCGTGCTTCACATGGCGATTAGTTAAGTCAAGACATACCGTCTGGCTCCTAATTTATGTAGTTTTTAATTTATAAATATTGGAAAATTTGAAAAACAATAGTTAATGATTTATAAATTTAAAATTGCATAAAACAAAGGCCTGTAAATCAGAGCGTGCTACACCTGTACCGTGCAACCCGAACAGGCCCATCACCTGAGACAAATAAACAATGTCAATATCTAGTCACTTTTGAGACCAGATCAGGAAAGACGAAGAGGCGAAGGCGGAGGAAGAGGTGGTCCAACTGGGAACAGGGAATGTGAAGAGGACAGCCTTCACAGAAAGATATATCACAGAGCTGGCAGGCGGTGTGCAGATCGATGTGGTTAGATCGGAACAAGAAAAACCCCAACCGCACAATAGTGCTTGCACATTGAATAAATACGTGGCCCACAAGAAGGAGGCGGGTGAGTACTTCGCCCCCAAGCAGCGCGGACCGAAGCTCTTGCTGACTCTTGCAGAAGAGGAGAGCTTGCTCAAGCTGACAGCACGGACTCGCGAACTCGGATGGGGCATCACAGGCGGGAAGTTCTCTGCAATGGCGCTCTCAAAAGAGGCCATCGAACAGTCATGGGGGTTGTGCGGAATCCATCGTGCAATGGGGTTATCTCAACCAATCCGAAAGGATAACATGCAGGGTCAAAACCTTGTGTCTTTTTAAAACGCTCCCACGGGGCCGATGGACCCCAAAAAAAAAGTTTGGAAAAAAAAAAATTCCACAACTTCATTAAAAATTACTGCAGAGTTTGTTCCAAAATTTTAAAATTCAAAAAACCCAAAAAAATTCCAGAATTTTTTTTTTGCCATTTCCAAAAAGACACAAGGTTTTGACCCTGCATGATAACACACCTACCGATGTTGTGTTCGACAAGTACGTTGCTTTGCTCAAAGAACAGACCGATTGGGACAAGACCCTCAGTGAGGTTGAGGAGACCGAACGCGACCGCACAGCAAGGCAGCCCACGGAGGAGCCTGAAGCTGCTATTGTCTTACCCCCAGTCTGCAACGCAGTCACAACCCCAAGATTAAGTTCCCCCTGTCCTTCCAGCCACACTAAGACCGAAAGCGGCAACTAAGCCGTCTGGAAAGCGTGTAGGCCGACCTCGAAATCCACCACCGAAGGGACAACCCAGCATCTTCACGTTCTTGCAGAAAAGACCTCTTCCGACTCTGGTGAGAAAAAATCTAATCCACAAATAACGCTAAAAAAGCACGCACCGAAGGTGCCACACCTGAGAGCAGGAATTAGGGATCCTCCCATCTCTCCCCCTCTCGCGCTTTTCAAAAGAATATACCAAAACTACGCATTTATTTTCTTTCTTTACCCCAGTGCACCACCATCCGCCAAACTACTTTCTCCTTCGCTCCGAAGCATCAAGTGAAGAACCGCACACAGGCGTACCGTACCGTCCGTGTCAGGCATCCTGGCCATACCGTGCGGTCTGCACTATACTGGCCTGCGGCGCTTCCCTCGCGTTCTACCTTCATTTAAAGCGTACTGCCATCGTGACCATCAAAACCCATTCCCCTTCGCCCTGCACCCCGTGAAAGCATCAGGAGAAGAAGCGCACAGAGGGGTGCCGTACCGTCTGCGTCGAGAAAACGGCTGTGTATACCGTGTGGTATGCACCATACCGTGTGGTATGCACCATACCGTGGGCCTGCGGCGCCGCTGAAAGAAATTAATTAATTAGCCCACAAAAAGTGCCGCCGAAAATAATAATTAACGATTTATAAATTAGCGGCCACGCTTATTAATGGCCTATAAATTAGAAGCTAGACGGTAAACAACTTCAGCCTTTTCCTTTCCTTCTTGAACAACTCAACCAGGTACCAGGGAAAGCCTGCTACACGGGAGCCAAGCTTCACGTGTTCGGCGGTATTGCAGAGCCACGGGCCTACGGGTCAAGTGGCTACCGATTTCCCAAGCACCAAGGCGTGGCGCACCTTGGAGCTTGGCGCTTGCCCTGAACACAAGCTCGTCGAGACGGTCAGCCACAGGACAGAGCGGACGGGGTTGTAGCACTGTGTGCTGCCTCCGACTCAAGCTTTGCAAGCTGTGGTTGACCGTCACGTTCCTGGACCAGGAGGCCTGACTGGACCAGGAGACGGCCTTTTTCTTTTTCTTTTCTTTCTTCTTGAACTTCCCTACTACAACTACTACTCTTCTTGAACTTCCCGGATTAGGATGACACATACTAATACTACTCTTCTTGAACTTCCCGGATTAGGATGACACATACTAATACTACTCTTCTTGAACTTCCCGGATTAGGAAGACACATACTAATACTACTCTTCTTGAACTTCCCGGATTAGGATGACACATACTAATACTACTCTTCTTGAACTTCCCGGATTAGGATGACACATACTAATACTACTCTTCTTGAACTTCCCGAATTAGGATGACACATACGAATACTACTCTTCTTGAACGACTCAACATCAACCACCGCAGAAACGAGCTTCGAGCCTGCCCGCCCAGCCAGAAGCTACTAAACGAAGGCCTTCCCGCTCGAGTGAAGTACATGAACGACTCTTTGTGGTACGCTTCTTTTTCTTTGCCGTCGAAGGTCGAAGATGAGAGAATATTGTACAATACCCCGACATTGTACAAACACCATTTGCCCCGTTGCCAGCCCCCAAGCACCTGCTTTCTTGGAGATCCGCTGTACCGGATCGGAAATGTTGCAACCAAACACGACAGGAGGCGTCGATGAGGAGAGGGCAGAACAAGGAGCTGGAGATGGAGAAGAAGCGGAGGGAAGAGGAGGAGCTCGAGAACATCCGAAAGCAGGGCATCCCGCACGCGAAGCGCGCCGCGAGCGCCAGCGGCGGCCGGCCGCCGAAGCCGACGAACGCGCCGCCGGCGGGGGAGCGGTCTCGTCAAAGGGACGGGCGTGCTTCTCCCGGCGCACGGAACCCTGCTGCCGGTTCCACGTCAGGCAAGCACAAGCAGGCGCCCGAACCCGCGGCACCCGTTGATGATTCCGACAGGGAGGCCGTGCGGTCCTACGGCGCCCAACTCATGCAGCAGCACATGCTCACCCAGCACGATGTCCTCCGGGATCTTTTTGCCTTGCAGGACGCCGCGAATCGGTCGAGGAAACAGGCACCCGCGAACGACAAGCCACAGTGGAAGCGCCCGTAGGATTCGCCGGAAAGTGAAGAAAAAAAGCTCAAAACGTCGCCATCTGTACACAAGGGACTCCGCTTCCCCTTGACACCCACGACGACTCCACCGGATAGAGAAGACGTCCTCGTGATAGCGATCGTTCTTTTCGTTGCCGCAACCCGGTGGCCAGTTCCACGTCAGGCAGGCGCAAGCAGACCTGTCGAAGGTTTCGACAGGGAAGCCGCGCGGTCCGTCGGCGTTCAACTCATGCAGCAGCACTGTCATTCTTTCGGGACCTTTTTTCCTTACGGCGAATCGGTCGAGGAAGCGGACGCAGCGAGCGACGAACACTACCCCCCCCGAAACCGACGAATCGGTGGAGAATACATTCTCGTGGTCGATGTGTCATGTACACACGTACCTGGGCATGCGTGCCCCCCGACGGTTTTGACTCTGGTCGTGCGATGCTACGCGCTCATTTCGATGGAGGCTAGATGGGGAGAAACAATACTCCAAAGCGGATCTTTGTCGTTGAACGCTTACGCCCGCCACTACATTTACCTGTGTTTTCGTGTGGGCTACAGCACATTTACCTCCTTTGAGATATCGCATTTGGCAGCCTCCTCAAGTATTTCCTAAAAAGCAGGTGCTTATACAAAAACCATTGCGGTGAACGTGCACGACGATACCTGAAGCGGGTCTCCCCGCTCAGATAGAGGAGGGGCAGTTCTGAAGTCCCTCCAGCTAGAAAAGGAAGGCCGTTCTTTACCTTGCGGTGTTGCGGAGATCGTCCCTTGCGGGGGCTTTAGCCCTGAGGGCGCGATTCCGTGCTGGATACAACATTAGAAGTTGGTGCAACCGCTTAGTAGAATACGTCTAGATGCCACGGCAGCGCACCTGGAACACAGCCGCGCACTGTTAGACCTGCTTGGTGCGCTTCCTCCAGCGGACCACCGCAACAACAACGTCGTCCTTTCCTTGTTTCACTGTTTGGTTCGCCGAGTCCTTTCTTCTTTTCCTGCTGTCCATGCCTTCTAGATTTATTTCCAACAAGCAAAAAGCAAGTATTACTGACCCCCCTTTCTTTTCCTCGCGTACCGGCTGCCTGGCCGCAAAAAGTGAAAGCCAATGCCAACTTCAGGGTCAACGTCGATTGTAGTTTTGACGAGCGGCGTGGCTCTAGACTGCACTTGGATTGGTAAGGCTGTTGTGCACCGTTGCCGATCCGGGTAGCAACATACGCTTGATGATGCGGGCACTAGCCGAAGCTGCTTTGACTTCACGGCGCTTGGGCGATGGCCGTGTTGTCCTCTGTGGAGTCGTCTGCCCGCTCGGCTTTCTTCGGTTGCGCTTCGATGGGTCCTCCTTACGCCGTTTAGTTGTCGGCTCCGTGCAAACGCAGAGGTCGTTCGTCGCTCGCTCGCGTCGGTGCCGTCTTTTCGACACTTCGCTCTTGATGGCAACGAGGGCTTCCTAGACAGCACGTAGTACGCTGCCAACTACTAGTTCTTAGTACCACAAGAATGGGTGAGGCTGACCGCGTCCACCGGTTCGTGGTGACAAGCTCATTCGCACGAGAAGAGATGTGAAAACGGGTTGGGAAAAAAGAGAAAAGCAGTTGTAGTAGCAGTTGTCGACTGCCGACGCAGATGAGACAGCGGGAGCAGGACTCTCGGGCGGGTGCTGCCCCAGGCAGGGCTGACTGTCTAGTAGATGTGGGACCGCCGCCCCTCGTGGCGCGTGTACACGCACACACAGTGCGACACCAGCCGCCATCATCGCGACGGGGAACGAACCGGGTTCTAAAAAGAACCGGGATGGCACTTTCTTTTGTCTGTGTGCAAAAACGTCGACGCTGATGGTGGCAGCCCCACCCTGAAGTGCAAATACTGCCGACGCGTCACTGCTGCTGTGTGCGCTCGGTTTGGCGCCGCTCAAGCGGCCACCTTAAGTCACTCGTTTGTTTGTAAAGATTGCTCCGTTCTTCTCCCGGACTTGTTCCTAGATTAGGACGAAACATACCACTACTATTGTGTGCACAAAAAGCCACCCGAAAGAAGCCCGACAATACCAGACAAAACGGCATTTTTAGCAGTTGAAACGGCAGCAACAAGACTCGAACCCAGACACGCAAACCAGGGACGGGGGGGGAAGCGCCGCGGCAAAGGCGTGGGAAGAGGCGAAGGGAGGAGGGGGGAGGGGAGTGGCTAGGGGCGATGCGGCGATGCGTTGCGCTGCGGGCAGCACCGACAGCCGACACAACCGCGCAGTGGCCGTTCGGGAGGCCCGAAGCCAGGGGGACGGCCCGGAAGTTTGTCCCGTACGCGAAGACGATCTTGGAGGGCGTCGCCGCGAAGATGGCGGACAAAAAGCAGGACCCGCCGTCGCTGATCAGCATAGCGAACCACCTGACCCACCTGGGCATCGGCTGGAAGCTCGCGCGCAACCACTGGAACCCGAGCGGAGAGGTCACCACGTTCGTGACCCTTACCGACATCTTCAACAGGCGCCCGCCGTACGAGCTCGCAACCGCCGTGGGGTACCTCACCGTCGACGGAGAAACGTCGAACTGCCCCCTGTACCTGCCGCAGCAGCACTACGCCGGGTGGACGGCGCTCGAGCCGCCTGCGCCCGAAGAGATCGTCGAGTTCGTCGACCGCACCGGGGCCACCGTCGACTTCAGCGCGAAGCTGCGCGTGAGCGGGATCGACTACACCACGACGCTCCGCGACGTGCGCCGGCTCGCCGCTGGTATTTCAATTTAGTCCGGGTTCTGTTTGTTGTGATACCAACGCATTGTTGGTACTACTGTGTTGATAGGTGTCAGCGAGCTGCACCAACCTTATCAACAGCAGATGAGCTCCGGTGCGCACAAGCAAAAGCTTTCTGTTTGTATATCCTGCTTTCAAGTAGGGAACACTTCAGGAGGCCGCCAGTTGCAAATCTCAAAGTGGTACTCATCACCCCTCAAGGTTTCATTCCCCACTTTGGGAGCCGTACACTCCCCTCTTTACAACTTTCTATTTTCTATTTTGCATCCCTTTCCTAGACGACATCTTCCTCGAAGAAGACTTGATGCTAGCATCAACCATGCATGAGAGGCAGTGCTCTGCCTAAACATTAAACTAAGATTTTCACCCCACAAATGCTACGAGACTCTGTCAAGAGCATGCGTGACTCAGCCGTGTTTTAAAAGGTGAGATGAGAGGCATCGGCTCACTCTGTCAACGAACCATACCACCAATGCTGCAAGACTACAAGAGTCAGTGACTGGTGGAACCCCGCCAGTACCACCCAATGGCTGTGGCACGCAATGCATAGTATTATTACCGGCGCCAGCGTCCGAAGGAAGCAAGCATGAACGGCGAGACGAGAGGCATCGGTTCAGTCGAACGACGACATCACTATGCAACATGAGTCCAAATCTTAAAGGAGGAAATCTGCCGTCCCACACCGACAACCGGCGAATCTGGGTTTGGTGCCGGGTAAGCGCTCAACAAAAGAGATCCCCGTTGTAGTTGTATTAGTTCTTCCCTCTAGCTTTTGTTGGAATGAGTAGGGGGCGCCCGTGAGAACTTCTTTCATGAATTGTCTCGATCCGGCAGGATGAGCGAGTACACACGCACGGTCTTGCAGTCCCTTCCTTTCGGCGAAGACTTGGTGTCTCCCCTACTAAAAACAAACACCCACGAACAGTCCACATATTCATGGGCCACCGTTTACCGCCACTTCAAATCAGAATTCGGAGACGTGAAATACTGCGATTGGGTGCCGGAGGCGTACGACAAGGCGACGAAACAAGCGCTCGTGATCTACTCGACAGTGGAGGAAGCCAAGGCCGCCTACGAGAAAATGCATGACTGGGACCTCGATTTCATGCAGGTGACTGTCGACCCCGTATGCAGCCTTTCATTGATGCCCCCACCACCCGGTACTTTTTTTACAAAAGCCAGCTTGAAAGGAAATGCTCGACGATGCTGCCCGACAAAGAACAGAAGGGATTCCAAGTGCTGTAACTACCGAACCACGTGTTGAACGGACGTGAGGTCATGCGGGTCTACCCCTACACGTCAAATCGCACAAACACAACAGGTCAAAGTCCTGAGTGAGAAAACAACACACGGTGGTGTACGCGAAGAACAAAATGGACGCTGCGGGTATCTGTCAGTCATCCTCCGCTCTACCAGGGCCGGAAAGAGACGGCTTGTCAGTCCACCAGCACCGCCAAGGGCAGCACGAGGCCTAGCGACCACCAGCACTGCCTTTTTAGTTGCGGGTTCTGCCCTGCCTTTAGTACTGACCGAGCAAAAAAATCCGGTTTTGGGGCTCTGCGGTGCCTGTGGGTGTCTGAGTGCCTGGAACCGTCGCCCCGCGCACGCAAACAAGGGGACGAAGGGGGGTGGTGAGATATAAGCTTGCGGTGGTGGTGTGCACGTCTATAAAACTACGGAGATGGTAAGTGAAAAGCTTCGAATTGCAGTGACACACCGTGACGCGCAACGTAATTGCAGTACTGTACAGAACAGGGGCCACTTGAATTCGTACCTAGCCCCCCCCGTGCATAAGATGGATAGCCAAACCCCCTTGATTAAGATGGATAACGGGCGAGAATGCCAATCCATCTTAAACACGGGGTGAGGTACCCCTGTGCAAAGTGACTACACTGTAGTCTACAGTGCCCCCGTGTTTAAGATGGATACCCCCCTTGATTAAGATGGATACCGCCAAAACCCGAGTTTTTTATCCATCTGTACTTTATTGGTGGCTTGCCGTGGCTACCCTTGAAGGAAAGCGGCTCCGGGTTCTGCCCGGAAACACCTCGGGTGAAGAAAAAAGAAGTGGTGGGATATCAGATCAGAAAAAGAGAGAACGAGTATAAGTATCAGCTAAGAGAAGCGTGAAGGGGGGTCCATCCCCGCTCTCATTCGAGTATGGATGACGTCGACGCACTGATCGCCAGGGCATCCGCCTTGGCTGGGAAGTGCCATGACAAAAAGACGAGGCAGCAACTGCTGTCTATCTTAGACGTCATCCTGTCCTTGGTCGAGACAGGGATGGCCGGATCGTCGCCCGCACCGCTTGGCGCCCAGAAACCCGCGCCCCCTTCGACGCATGGCTCCGGGGCACAAGAGGCTCGACCTCCGGTATCCGAGAAGCGTTCGGTGTCCGATAAGCGACCGGTATCCGAGAAGCGACCGGACCCCTCCACCGAAGATTCATGGGCGGAAAGGATGCGCCGCTCTACATCGACGAAGCAACCGCAGGTGCCTAGCACGTGGTCGGAGAGGACGCGCCGCACCCGTCCGAAGGCCAGTATGGTCTTCCATGACTGGCAAGTGGCGAAGGTCGGGTCTACCGACGAGTTGAGGAGCGGAAAGGGCGGCCTACTCGTGGCTGCAAGTGTCGAAGATGCGGAATCCGCATGGGGTGCGGCCCTCGACACCGTCGCGGTTTACCCCGAAGCGAAGGTTGCCGTCGTCTGCAGCGTTCCGTGGGACGGTTCGGTGAGGCACCTCGTCACCTTGTCTGACGGCGGTCATCAGGACGTATGGTCGCGGTTCCAAAACCTGGCCCTGCCCACGGTGCATTGCAAAGCAGTCGACACCCTCCAGCCGACGACACAGGTTTGCCTGTTCCAGGTGCGCGCCGCCTACGTCCACGCGGCCACCTGGGATACCGCGATGAAGGCCGCACAATCTGTGCGGATTATGGCGAAGAAGGCCGCAGAAGCGGAAGGACTGCGCATGGATTGGAGCGCAGTGTTCACAAAGGTGCACCGCCGGCAGGGGGTGTGTGAGGTGAGCGTGCGCGTCCCGATCGTTGACGTGCAGAAGCTGCTGCGGAGCTCCGGCAAAGCCGGAACATTCTGGAAGGCCTTGTCCTTCGTCAACGGGACGGACACCATGCCGGCGGTGTGGGTGAGTGACTGCACCCTTGAAGAGGCGCGACGGCTGGCGGCACTGACTCCGAATACGTTCGGGGTAATCGCGGGCACAAAGACGGGTGTCTTCGGCATTCGGACGACCCCGGAACACGTTGCCGCCACCGAATCCGCGGTCGGAAAAAAGCTGTCGAAGCGCCAACTGCGTGGCGACAAATACGTGGTCACCACCGCGTGCGCTTCGGAACACGCGACCGACCTCCTTGCCGCCTGCGCTGCTGCCGGCTGGAAGGTCGAACAAGCCGGGGCCTTCAAGCGACAAGGTAAGACCGTGTGCATCGTCATCGCCGACACGGGCCCACCTGCACCCGTGTTCTTCCGGCTCGATCGCGCGTCTATTTCGATAAGGAAATACGACCGCTCCACTGACGCGAGGCAACGGAAGGGATTCTCCACGCAGTGTCAGCGGGAGAAGGTCAAACTCCCACCCGAGTTCTTCGCTAGCCTCAACGAACGGCCCGAGCCGTCTCCGGGCCAAAAGAGGGGACGCACAGAGGATGAGACAACTGAGTCCCAGGAAAAGCTAGCACGGGTGGACGGCAAGGACAACATGGTCACCGACTGCCGGCACACCAGCTGGCAGGAAGCACACTCGAACGCCGAAGCTTTCCTCTGCGTGGTCTGCGCCAAAGGCATGCAGGTCGGACAAGCCAAGCGGCTTTGCGCGCACGGCCCCTGCCAGGCTGCAATCTGTCACGCATGCTGGACTAAGTCGCGGGCCACGCCGCCAACTTCATCTCCCTCGCCCGCGCAGGCGACCGCCGACGTCCCCCCCCCGGAGTCACAATGGTGATCCACGCCAACGATTTGTCCCCCCAGCCGACGAGAGAGTTCTATCTGGCCCTCGTAGCGTACGCGCTTCTCGTGACTCAAGGTATCGAACCCAACCCTGGCCCTCCACCAATTCGAATTGTGACTATAAATGTCACGTCCTTGATGAAGAACCTGTACCTCCTCATCTGCATAGCGGCGGACATCATCTGTGTTCAAGAAACGAAGTTGACGAGTGCCGGGCAGAGAAGTATCCGGATGGCCCTGAAACAAGCCGGCGCCCTTGATGTATGGCAACCCTTCTTCGGCAGCTGCTGTGTTGGGCGGAAGTGCGGCAACAGCGTCCCATCCCAGGTTACAGGAGGTAGTGCAGGAGTCGCGATTTTCGTCAAGAAAGGCTTGCCTGCATGTATCGTCGAGCCTTTTGACGCAGCCGAGCAACGTGCCTACGAATCGGCCCGCTTCTTGCATGTACGTGTCGCGACAGGTGTAGGTAAAGGAGCCGTACACGTGGTGTCATTGTACGGTCACTGTGGCATTTCCGAAAAACCCGAGCGGGAAAGGTTGATCGAGGGATCCCTGTGGGGATTGCGCCAGCGCTTGGGTGCTGTGCCCCTTGTCGCCGCCGGCGATTTCAACACGACCCCCCTCGGTTCCCCGGCGCTCCGATTCGCCTTGCGCAACGGCTGGTCGGACTCTGCCGAGCTGCAAGCTGAAGCCCTGGGAAGTCCTGCAGAGTTTACATGTTACCACGGTCAGCCGTCACGCATCGACCTTCTTCTCACCAACGAAGTCGCTTCTGCCGCTCTCGGTCGCGTGGAGACTTTCGAAGCCGGCCTCCCTACGCACAAGGCGGTCCGAGCCACCTTTAATCTTGCAGTATTCCAACAACTGAACCCGGTACTCCGGTACCCCCGGGCAATTCCAAGCACCGGGCTGAGCGGCCTGGACGACCCGAATGCCCTCCGGAACGTCTCTGAGAAGTACCGCCTCGGGGACCCTTGCCCCCCCGGGCTCGAAGGTAGCCCCCGGGTGAACTTCCTCTGGCAACGGACTTCGCGAGCTGCGGAAGAGTACCTCATCCTCAAATCCGGAATCGAAGGCAACCTAACCGGGTACTGTGGCCGTGGCGTACGTCGGGAATTGAACTCTCAGCGAGTATCGGCGAGGCCGTCCCCTGAAGGTGCGGGAGCCGATACAGCTTCTTTGAAGAGAGCCAGGTGTCTCCTTGGGCGCATACGGGAGTACGCAGCCGCCAGAGCCAAATGGGAAAGCACAATCGTCTCCCCTGGCCCTTTGCCCTTCCAGCTTGAGGGACAGTGGACGAAAATACGCTCCTTTCGAAGTTTCGTGTTGCTGCGCACGGATGGGAAGTGTGCTCTGCCACCCGAGCCGCCGTCAGCGAAAATCGGAAGAGGCCTCGCGTTTACCGTCTCAGGACTGTGTCGTGACCTGGCGCATAGCACGCTAACTTCGAGATACCTGAAGAGCGCGAGGAGTCAGCGGGAGCTTCGCGACCCCCTGGGGAAGGAATCGTTCGCTTGGGTGAAGAAAGACGCGCCATCGGGGTTATCGTTTGTAACTGGGGCCGATGGGCGGCTCACTGCGAACTTGGCAGAAGTTGACGCGTTGGTGAGGAGGAGTTGGGATCCAGTGCTCCGCATGTACGCCGAGAAGAGGGAACCCGAGTTTGCCCCTTTCTTCCAGGAGTACAAAGACTTTATCACGCAACACCCATGCAATCTAAATCCGATCACGGCCGAGCGGCTTCGTCAGGTGGCGAAAAAGAAGAGCGTACAGACGTCTTGCGGTGTCGACGGCTGGCGCATGCGTGAAATCGCCGTTCTGCCGAATGCAATCCTGGAAAGCTTTGTCGCGGTGCTCAACGAGGTAGAGGAAACCGGCTTCTGGCCCGACGGAGTCCTGGACGCAATGGTCACCTTAATTCCTAAAGGAGAAGGGAGTGATCCACTGAAGCTGCGTCCGATTACTGTCTCGAGCGTGGTATACCGACTCTGGGCTAGCGTGCGCCTACAGGATGTCATGCTCTGGCAAGAGCTATGGATTCACGGGTCGCAACATGGTTTCCGGCACGGCCACTCCTGCGACGACGTGGTCATGGATATCGCCCTATCGATAGAGGAATCACTGACAAACGGTACACCCCTGTGCGGGGTCGCACTCGACTTTGCCAAGTGCTTTGACCGCGTCCCTCAGGCCCTGGTGCTCGACTTGATGGAGGCGCTTGGGCTTCACGAGCGTGTGCTGGCACCCTTACGCCACATATACAAGCACCTGCGGCGTCGCTTCCGGTACCCCTTGGGAGTCGGCGAGATGTTCACTGTCACCAACGGAATTCTCCAGGGCTGCCCGATATCAGTGGTCCTGATCAACGCGCTCCTCTCTGTTCTCTCGAAGGCCTTGGTCAGCCGAGCTCGGGTGAGTCCGAAGTCGTTCGCCGACGATCTGTACCTGCTGTCGCAACTTGCGAGGCTACTCCAAGAGGGAATTCGAACCACAGAGGTGTTCGACAGCCTGACAGGCTTTGCCCTCAACGAGGACAAGTCGGTCTCCTTCTCGACGTCCCCAGAGCCTCCTCGCCTCGTGATCGGTCGCAAAATAATTCGATCGAGCAAAATAGTGAAGGTTTTGGGTGTCCCCCTGGGCACAGAGGGACCCGTTGACAACCGCAGGGCCAACGCCACGGTCGAGGCCGCGGCCAGACTTGAGGCGGCGCCGCTCATGCATCGCACGAAGTTCCGCATAATGCAGACGATCGCAGCCTCCGCGTATTACGGGGCGGCCTACTGCACGAATACAACAGGTGGCTTCGTCAACAGCTCAACGCTCCGAACGGCACTCTCCGCTTGCGTGATCCCTCGATCTAACCGGGCGAAGAGCCCTCTTGCGGTTCTCTCCCTGGTTGCAAAAGCACACCTGTGTGATCCGGCATGCGCCTCAGGTTTCAGCTTATTCCGCACGTTCGTGAAACAATACGGGAAAGAGAGGTTTCGGGTGAGGATGGACGCTCTCCTTCGCGTGGGAGCCGACTCGTCTATCAAGGGTCCCGTAGGTCTTATGGCTAATCTTCTGCGGGAGATAAGATTCCTACGGGCCACGCAGCACAGCTTCCAGTCCCTGTCTTTCGACGGGACTCCCGTGTCGCTACTCGGTAAAGAAGCCCCACACCTCTTTCGTGAGGGCCTGCGTCTGCGCGCGTGGCGTTACTTGACCACACAGAGACAAGGATTTGACGGAATCGAAGGAGGGGTGGACGTACGTGCCATGAATCGGCTTTGGCTGAACCGCGCGACGGACCACAAATTGAGTTCCGCGATCAGTCGATGTATTGGGGGAGCGGTGTACTCACGGGAATGGTGCCGCAGGAAGTGGGGTTCGGGGAGCGGCGACTGCGAGTTCTGCGACAGCGGTGCGACGGGGACCCTGTGGCATTACTACTGGCAATGTCCGGGCCCAGGTTGTAGATGGAACGAGCTGCGATCCCGGTTTTGCATTGCTGAGGCGATGGTCCGGGACATGCCCCAGTGCTTGTGCATTAGAGGGATACCCCCCTACGGGACCCCTCCTGACCTCCTGGAGAAGATCCAGAGGCTGATCGGTACGATCTCAATCGAGATGGCGCAGGCGCAGCGGAGCCTTGCGGCAACACGCCCTTGGGAACTCGCCTCAGGTGCGTCGACGAAATACGACGTACACTTAGCAACGGACAGTCGTAAGTTGCTAACGACCAACATCGGAACCCGCTTCGCAGCGACGTTGGTCTTCTGGCTGCGGAGTCTATCATGGGTCAGCTCCAACCCTCTCCCGACGACAGGCGTGGAACTCGCGCTTGATTTTGAGGCATTTACGCGTTCGAAGCTCCCAGGGAGAACCTTCGCCGAGAAGGGGCTGCAAATTGGGTACCTTATGCGAGCTATCAACGACCTGTGCTGCGCCGACTCAGGAGTCGCCTCCTTCCCTGGGAAGTGGCGGCAGGGGGTCTGTTCCCTCCGCTGTTTTGGTGCGCCGGCTATGCCGGGTTGTACCCACCGCCCACGCTTTGCGGCTGGACGGAAGACCGAGTGGATGTTGGGCAAGCTGGAAACAATTTGCGCCCGTAACAGCTGGAACGATGCCGTGCCTGAATATCCGCACGACGTACCCTATGTTCAGTGGGAGTTGAGATTCTCTGTCAAGATGCTAGCCGCCGCCATAGGGCGGGCTATTGCCAAAAGGAGGAGAGCCCGCGAAACAACGTGCCAACACACGCCTGCCAGGCGGTCTCGTCCGCCAGTCAGAACGCCCCCGGCTGCGCCACCATCGGTGCAACAATCATCTTTGACAGGGCCACGGCTCGCTCCGCGCCCACGGCGCAACGACTTGCGCCCGCCGTAGTAGTACGGGATAGTAGTGGGGCGACCGGATACTCCTCGGAGAGATGGTCCCTGCACTCTAACTCGTCTCTCTCTCTCTCTCTCCATCTTATGCACGGGGGGGGCTAGGTAATGTATAAATTGTTTTTACTTTTTTTGAAAAACCGTGTCATGGGCAGGGCATTAGCTTGGTCTCCGGCCCATTTTCCAAATTTGGACCGCCAACGGCTTTTTGCGTTTTCACTGTTTTTGCAGCGGTCTGCACTCTGGGGGCTCACTGTTGCACATCTCTGCCTCCTCTCCGGCCTCCACCCCGGTGTCGCAGCGGTAAGCAACAACCAAGATTTGCCGACTGGAACCCCCAGTACCGCGGCATCTTGTCTCTGAGTACAGTAGAAGAATGGAGTTACACACTACGCACTCTGATTATTGGTCGTATCATGTGTGGCCCTCTAATGCAATGTAGTGGTCATCTTCACCCAGTGTTCTTCAAATACAAATAATCAATTTTTCGGCTCGCGTAGCGAGCCGGAAAAAAATACGGTATGGTACACCAAATTTCCAGACCCGAAGTAATGTCATAATCATGCGCAGACACCCAAGCTAGCTTGCACCCTCCTCCACCACACCTGTCGCAAGGGCAGTACGAACAGAAGTTGCCCATTCGATATATTGTGTCGCCGAATTCTTCGAAAAGACCTGCAGCCCAGGAAATAGGCTCAATACAGCGCGACGCGACGTATCTTCACGAAGGCTGGGCCCTGAGAGGCCCTCAGATTGCACATTGGCCACTGCCGGGGCCTGATGGTGGTGTAGTGCCATTTTTTTCTCGTTTTTCTCGGCGGCCTTTCCAAATTTGGACTGACAGTCCAAATGTGGATATAGAAGCTAATCCCCTGGTCATGGGGGGGCCTTCGCGTGTGGCGACTCTGTTGACCGCACCTTAATTGAGTCGCGGTCGCCGATCCCCCAACCGCCAGCACCATGTACTTGATGCGACACGGAACAAGTGCTGACAGCACCGCCCGGCGACTAGAGGACCACAAAAGTGTCAAATTGACCGGTCGGGGGGTGCTCAGCAGCCAATGGCCTGATGGCTGAGTGCACACCTAAGCAGAGCTGCATCCTCGTGTTGTAGCCGTGTTGTGTATAAGGCTTCGTGGGGGCCTGGTCAACCACCTCATCACAATAGGCGCAAACCTTTCTCGACAGTGATTGGACCAGTCCAGTCGGGATGCCGGGGGGCGGGTCTCCATGAAGAAGAGAAAAGTAAAGCAAGACCTGCCCCCTGCGCCTGCTCTCCGGCTGCTTCGGCAGACGACACATACTACTAAAAACCCGGGTTCTGAAACCGGGAACCGGGTTTCCAAAGTCCTCTGCCTCAATGTAGTGTGTGTGGTCCTTTTTAAGATGGATTGTGTCTGGCGCTCTCTCTCCCTTAGGGTTGCCGCCCGAGGGAACCGGCTGAGAGCCGAAACTCGACGCCGGTCTCTCCGGACTGCACCAAGAGAGAACTTCGCGGCGGATCACAAAACGCCCGCCCTGCACGAGGCACGCGCCTGCAACCCACCCCGCCTGCCTGAATGTAGTGTGCCGGCTAGAAATCCCCCATATTGCCCCAGAAAGTCACCCGGAGACATCAAACTCCGGAGTTTCAAGCTCAGGCTTTCACTCTAAAAAAACGACGCAGACAGCGTAATAAAACGAGGGTAAAAAAAACGATCGGAAAAACGATTAACCGGCACGCAACGAAGAAAGCAAAGCGCCTGTCTTTCTGTTTTAGCCACATGCAATATGTTTTGTATGCGTGCTCACTAAGACTTCAACACACCGAAATCGCATGCGAACTCCAACCCTTATTAGGCTCCTCGCGCAGTTCCTCGACCTCCGAGTATTGGTGTCGAGGTGCCGGTGGACTACTCTTTCGGCAAGATGCCCATCGAGCCCTCGTACAACTGGTGAGGCGCTGCAGCGTCGAACCGTGGCCATCCCCAGGATGCATGTACCGGGCCGTCGGATGTCGTCGGATGTGGATGGGCTCAGGCCGGCTCTATATTGCCTCGAGCATCGCGATGCGTGCTGTGTCGACATACGCGTGGTTGTCGGCCGGGTTCGCAGGGCGACCCTGTGTGGCAGTCGGGCAGCACTTCTGTTCGACGGTCTAGCTCCCTCCTCTCCCGAGAGTGACCTGGCTGCCGTCTGTGTGCAGATGCTCAGGCTCCACGCTGAAGGCTCGCCCGGTGTGGCCGCTGGACAAAAGGACCGGCGAGCGCGGGTTCTGAGCGCGTTCTTAGATACTGCACCCGACACCGAACCCTTTCGATGCGTGGACACGACTGTTGCAGTACGTTGCGGGTCTGCAGGCTTCCGTGGCTTAAACGGAGATCAAATGGATCGCAATCGGTGAGCTCAGCACCTTCGGTCTCTCGAACAGTTTCGGTCTCGATCAGCGGGCTTGGCTTGGGCTGCCTGCAGGTGTAGGATGGAGCGGGAGCAACGGGCAGCGCGCATGCGAACCGTACCGATTCCGCGTGTTGCATTCCTTTCTTCGCAACCCCACCTCCGCCGAGCGTGGTTGCCCGTATCAACTGATACACCATTTCAACCTCATGATGGAGTCCCGGTTGTCATTTCCTCCCCGTCCGCACACTGCTTGCTCCGCGGATACCGTATCACAGAAAGGCCGGAGAGCCAAGCCTTCGATCGCACTGTGCTCGTGCGCGCTTCGACGTGGGCTGCCTCCAGTGTGACTGCCGACCATCAGCCCTCTTAAACCTGTAAGCCTGGATAAAAGTCAAGCACCCAAGAGGTGCTTCGCGAGTTTGAATAGAGCATCTATTTGGTATCGGAAAGTAGGTGCGAGATCAGGCAAACCTTGTGCGTTAGCTTCGTTTAACCGTGAATCTAATAATCAGGGCTTACCCCACATTCTCGCTTTCATTTCTCAACAGGGCCAGATGGGGGGTAGTGTTAAAGCGTGTGTGCGTGCCGCGCTCCTTTAGCCGGCCGATGGCTCAAGATTCCGTGGCTGGGATTTTATCGCTGAACGGCCCATTCCAACGCCAACGCGCGTCGGCTACCAAGTCACAGTGGTCGCCGCCGCACCAGTTTCGGGTGTGGGGGCCTCCCAATCCCGCCCTCCACTCAAAGAAAAAGTTCGTTTCTCTTCCTCCTTCAGCCGTTGTCTTTTCTTGCCGCGCGCCGGGCGCGCTTGGGCGTCGAACGGGGCACCCAGCGTGGGACCTCGCGAAGAGCTATTTGCTGAGGAGAGCTGCTTCAAGGAAGAAGTCGTCCAAGTCTGTAGTTTTGGTGGTGAGCAGGTCCCGGGAATCACGGAAAACGACCAAAATTGGTCCAGCCAAAAATAGCCGAAGTAGCGCCGCCCTAGCAAAATGACCCCCACAATGACCGCCTGGTGGAAAACAGTTGTTTGCATTGCATCTACTACGATCGCCGTGATTCGAGGAGGCTTCGTGCAGAGTGACTTCATGCGTTTGCACTCTTCTTAGGCTAGGATTTCTGTCCAGCGGTCGCAACCTTATTGTAGCAAGACCTCTCTAGTCGAACTTTAACTTCAAAGCCAAAAAGCAGGAAACAGCGAAAAAAAGCAACAACTGAAATAATATACCCTACCAATTAGAACGTGTTGCCCCCGTCCCTCCTGGAGGAGGTTGGACGTTGGAGTCTCTCTTGTCCGCGGGATAAAGGATCGAAACACGGTGCTGCGTGCAGTATAAGCACGTTGTTTGCGATCTTCACCCTCGAGGAGGTGCCTTGCTGCGCCTGTTCTGCGTGGGCTGCCCCACGTGATCAGGCAAGCCATGCCGCTGCAAGAGGACGCGGGAAGCACGCCCGCGTCCGAAGCTGCCGGCATCGGCGACGCGGCGTCCGAGACGTCGCCGTCGAGCCCGGAGCCCCTGCGGGCGGCACAGGGGAGAGGTGCCCCTCCACCCGTGCCCACAGGGCAGTGCCTGCTGCCCCGCGCGGCCCACGGCAGCCCGTACCTCCCCGGCTGTAGCACGTCGCTCAGCCTCGTGTCCAACGGCACGACGGTTTGCAGCCCGTACCCTTGCCCGAAGCCTGTGCTCAGTCCGGTTTCGCAAGGCACGGCGGCAAGTCAGTCCGTCGTTTGCAGCCCGCATCCTTCTTGTCCACCGTCTTTGCTCAGTCCCATGAGCCCGCACTGTTCTTGTCTGAAGTCTGTGCTCAGTCCTGCTTCGCACGGCACCGCGGCAAGCCCGACCGTCGTTTGCAGCCCGCATCCTTCTTGTCCACCGTCTTTGCTCAGCCCCACGAGCCCGCACTGTTCCTGTCCGAAGTCCGCGCTCAGCCCGGTCTCGCAAGGTACATCTGCAAGTCCGACTGTTTGCAGCCCGCACCCTTCGTGCCCTCCGTCCTTGCTCAGTCCGACGAACCCGCATGGTTCCTGCCCGAAGCCATTGCGTGCCCCAGGGGACAATGCTTCCCACGACGCGGTGTCCCCGGATGCAGCGGTGCGTCCAACCGACGGCAGCCCGCATCCTTTCTGCCCCATGCCGCTGCGGACCTCAGGGGACAGCCCCGTGGTGAGCCCCCTGGGCGTGGTGACCAGCCCGATGGTCGACACTCCGCACCCTTCGTTCTGCTGGAAGGCGCACGAGAAAAAGCCGGAGTCGCACACCGGCGGCAGCAGCCCGAGCGGGCAGAGCCCCGGCGGCGGGTCGACGGCGGTCCGGTCGAACCTCGCGACGACGAGCCCCGTGTCGCAGCAGGCGGTCGCCGGGCAAAGCCCGTCCCGGGGTAGCTCGGCCTCGCACCACGCGGAGACGCCGCGCGGGTTGGCGCTGGCCAAGCAGCGCTCGACCGAGTGGTCGACGATGACCAACGAAAGGAACGACTTCACCGCTATCGTGTTCCCGCGGGAGTCTAAGACACCGATGGCCCAGCGCACCCGGTCCATCCCGCCGCTGTCCGGCGGGTTCCCCCCGTCATCGCCCAGCCCCAGAACCCCGCGAGTCGCCGCCAGAAAGCACCGACTGCACGTAAACGCGTCGTTCTCAAGCCCACACCCGCTCACCCCCACTGGGCCCACGAACCTGCCGCTGCCGTTCGGCGGCGACGCCGACGCCCAGCCGCTGGCGAGTCCAGGGGTCGCAGCCTCGTCCGAGGTGAAGGGCGCGGGGCACCGGGGAATCCAGCGCTTGCAGACCGGGTTGGGGTCGTTCGTTGAGGAGGCGAACGGCATGCTGGCCAGGTTGTTGCAGGCGGGCGCTCGCAGGGGGGCGGAGCAGGTGCGGCGGATGCTGGGGATCGCGGAGTTTCTGCGGGGCATCGGGTCTTCGGGAGAGCTCGTCGGCGAGCTGGTGACCGGGCGGTGCACGAAGGCCAGCGAGGACCTGCACGACATGCGGCGGTGCGGCGAGGAGCCGGTCGGGCGGCTGGCCCGCCGGCTGCTGCTGCACCTGGGGGTCTTCTTCCGGTCGTTCCGCGTGGCTTTCGGCGTCCAAAACCTGTCGTTCTTGTCGCTTCCCGGCACGCCGTCGCCCCCACCCGTGTCCCTCCGCCCGCGGCTCCCCGAGCGCAGCGACTCGTACCCTTCCCTCTCCCTCCTCAAGCACTCCACGATCACCCCACCGGTACCCCCCGACAGCCCGTCGTGCACCGCCCACTCGCTGAACCACGTCAAGCAGTCCCGCATGGGCCCGCAGTACGCGGTTCCCCCTCCAGTGGACACCCGAGCGAACATCTCCCCGCGAACACAGCACAGCCCCCACACCCCGTTGTCCTGCCTGTCTGCGAAGCTGCTCTCGTCGATCCTCCCCAGACGGAGGAACCAGACCCAGGAGACCGGGATCCTCTGCAGGATATGCGAGATCCCCGTCGGCTCGTCACGGATCGAGCAGCACACGCAGATGTGCGCGGAGCGCATGACCAGCATCATGGTCATGGACCACGTCGCGTGCCACCTGCAGCGCTTCGTGAAGGAACCCCCCGCGTACCTGTCCGGCGACCCGCGGAAAAAGACCATCCTCGAGTCGATCGCGTCGTGCTGCACCGCGCTGACGCGCGAGCAGTCCTCGCCGGCGATGTGCTCCATCCAAATCCAGATGAAGCGGCTGGCCAACGAAGCCGAGACGTGGCATGACCGGCAACTCAGCTCCCTTCTGAGCTCCTCCTTGGAAGCTTGCTCGTCGGTCGTCAATTCGTACAAGGTCGCGAAGGACGCGATGGACCCAGGCGAGTTCGCGGAATCGATGGCAATCCGCGGGTCAACGCACGTGGGCATCAGCGATTTCAACATCAAGGGCGTGATCGCCCGCGGCGCGTTCGGGAGGATCTTCCTGGTGGAGAAGCGGAGCACGCGCGACCTGTACGCGCTGAAGGTGATGTCGAAGAACGAGATGTTCCACCGGCACATGACGCAGAAGCTGCTTAACGAGCGGAACATCATGGCGTTCACGGACTCGAGCTTGGTGGTCAAGCTGCACTACAGCTTCGCGTCGACGAAGTACCTGTATTTCGCCCTCGAGTACCACGCAGGGGGGGACCTGTTTTCCCTGCTGGAACGGCACGGGTCGCTGTCCGAGCCCCTGGCCGCGTTCTACGCGGCCGAGATATTCCTCGCGCTCGAGTTCCTGCACCGGATGTCGATCTTCCACCGGGACCTGAAGCCGGACAACATTTTGCTCGCGGACTCCGGGCACGTCAAGCTGACCGACTTCGGCCTCAGCGACGTGGGCGCGGGGTTCGTCGTTGACCGGATCATCGCGAAGGCGGACGTCGCGTTCGATTCGTGCCTGCAGCGCGCGCGGGCCGAGCAGGCCGGGGAGACCGGGTGGGAAGGCGGCGACGAGAAGTCCGCCGACGGGTGCCTGCCGCGTGCGTCGTCGTTCGCGGCGAAGGCCGGCCTGGGCGCCGAGCGCAACCGGGTTTCGAGGTGCGGGGGCACGCCGGACTACGTCGCGCCTGAGATCGTGCTCGGCGAGGAGAGTGACGGCGCCGCGGATCTCTGGTCCCTCGGGGTCATGCTCTACGAGTTCGTGACCGGCGCGCCGCCGTTCAGCGGGGACACGCCGCAGGAGACGTTCGACAACATCCTCCGCGGAAAGTACGACTCCCCGCGGGTTCTTGACTTGTCGGAGGAGGTCACCGAGTTGATCGGAAGTCTGCTGCAATTCCAACCGGAATCGCGCACCCGTGACGTCAAGGACCACCCGTTCTTCGCGTCCGTCTCTTGGTCCACGCTGCTGTCCGACCCCGCCCCGTACGTTCCGGACCTCCAGCGGGACAACTTCTACGAGCGGTCCGCCGTGTTTCCGACGGACGACTCAGACGTCGAGTTCGTGAAGGAGGACCTGCTGTGCGAGATCGCCGCCGACCACCGGTCGCGCGCCGAAACCGTCGCGTCCGGCGACAAGCCGGCCGCGTGCGCCGAGCCCCGCAAGCACTGCGACCCGCTGGCCGACGCCTTCGGCGTGCCCGGCGTCCGCGAGTTCCTGCGGCAGCCGAACGAAAACGTATGCCCTCTACCCCCCTCGCATCCACGACCCCCCTCTTCACCCCCCCACCCTCCACCACCCTTCCCAACCGGTGTATGTCTGATACCAAAGGATGCGATCGTCCCGCACCCCCGCTTCTTGTCTGCCCTCCATTGCAATCTTCTTCCAACCAGTGACAGCCAAAGGATGCGATGGCCCGCACACTCCTTCTATTTTCATCCCTACTTTCCGCACCTTCTTCGGCTGCAATCTCCTTCCAAACCAGCTCATTGCTTCAGGACAGCCAAAGGATGCGATGACTCGCACACTCCTTCTATTTCCACCCCCCAACTTCCTGCACTTTCTTCGGCTGCCATCCCCCCTTCCAAACCAGCGCATTGCTCAGGACAGGACAGCCAAAGGATGCGATGGCCCGCGCACTCCTTCTATTTTCATCCCAACTTCCTGCACCTTCTTTGGCTGCAATCCCCCCTTCCAAACCAGTGTATGTTTTCTTAAAGCCAAAAAATGATGCGAGGATCGCACACCGCTTCTTGTGGACTTTCCATTGCGATCTTCGTTCTTCGGAGGCGCACCCCCCCTCCTCCCCCCCCCCTTTTCGCAGTCGTCGGTGCTCGCAACTACTGCTTCGTCCGCGCTTCTCTCTACCATCACCCACCTCGATCCCTTCAGCCGCCACCTTCTGCCGCACATTGAGCTTTACCAATCTTCCTTCCCCACGACTGTTTTATAGCGTTATTGAATAACTTATTCTTCATTGTCGTACACACCTGGATCTTAGGAGAATCATACTACCCGACCACCAACAACTGCAAAACAGAGCTTCTCTCTCCCTCGGCCAAGGTAAGGAGCTTGGTCGTCGAAATCTCGTGACTTTTCACGTCGAAGAAGAACGCTCATCACCCACCCAACCCCAAACACCCCTATAACTACCTCAACTATAGCGGACTGTAGGGGAAACCCCATTCCACGACGTCGTGAGATATCACCCGGCACGAGCAAACAACTCCCTCTTCCCTGCTTCCCCCTTTCCAGCTTTCTAGTTAAAGTTTGCTTACGCTTTGAATTTGTGCCTCAACGGTCACCGAAAACTGTATCGGACTCGTCCTTTAACGGAGGTTGTCCAGCGCGCAGAAAGCCTTCTGGGAAATCTCACGGTCAAATTCGTGAGTTTCACGACTCCAGAAATGGGAAAGTTGGTGTTTCGTAACACATCTCTTCACAGCAGCAAACATTGATCCATTTTGACGTGCCTTTGCTCTGGAGGCCCAGTGTCCGAACTCCAGCGCGGGTTCTGACTTTTTCAACATAATTATACGCCCCCCCGTCAGTTAAGGGCCAAGCCTCAAATACTCACTAGTACCAACACACAAGCCAGCTGGCACATATCCTGGACTTTGAAGTCACGAATCCCAACGATACTGTTGGCAACCCCTTCCTAAAACCTGCAGGAAAGCCTCTCGCTCTGTTCGTTCCAGCTTGCGGCGCCTCACATCGCCAAGCTTGCTACCCGCGAGGCTGAGCAGATGAAGCGGGCCCTGGCGAACGTGTAGTGGCGTGAAAACGCACTCAAATCGCGAACCCCCGGCGAATGCGTTGTGCTGAAAAGGGGCACCGGGAAAATGTCCATCGTCGACTCACCCTGGCGAATGACCAGTGCTGACAAGTGTCAACACATGGTTCGGCGAATGTCTATCGTCTTTTCACACCCTGACGAATGTCCCGTGCTGACTGCAAGGGTGTGAAGGGCGTAGGTCCTGGCGAATGCTTAGTGCTGTCAAGTGACGTGAAGTCTCAAGCGCGCAAAAAGATTTTCCCCATGCCCCTACCCGCTGGTCGAAAAATTATGCATCAAGCTGTGCACGGCAAACAAGCGCGAAAAAGTCTGTACGGCGTCGGAAACACAGAATCTATTTGGATCTGGCGGGAGAGTGATCGCCAGGTGGAGACCTGAGTTTGACAGAGGCTTGTCAGCACACCTGAGCAACTGCAAAACAAGTCGGGGCCAACAGTGTGGCAGGTCGCACCCCCACAACAAAGTGGAAGGGACGAAGGGTTTGTTGAACGCTTACGCCCGCCACTAAACCCAGCTTTACCTGTGTTTCGTGTGGGCTACAGCACATTACCTCCTTTGATCTATCGCGACTGGCAGTCTCCTCAAGCATTTCCTACAAAGCAGGTGCTTATACAAAAAACAAACGATCACATCAACACTGAGGGGCTGGCGCATGGGGAACCGGCAACCCGTTCTCTTGTTTTGCTCAGGAGGGCGGGACAAAAGAAATGTCCAGTGGAAAGGCAACGGAGTGGGCCATTTTGCTAATGCGTGAGATCAAGTCTAGAAGTCTAGCTCGGAGATACGATGGTTAGCGATGGTAAAACCCGGACCGCCCACCGACCATTAACATGTATCGCAAGCGAACATCAATAACGCAAAGTTTGAAGTCCACCAATCTATACCCCATATGAGATCGCCGGTGACACAAAAATGGCCGAGAACTCGGCATTCCGGGAGCAATGCCTAATTTTGAGAGCAAAAGCTACGAACAGTCTGTGTAGCAAGTCGGTGCGAGTAGCAGCTGCGATGCTGTCGCACTTCTGCATTTCAGCGTAACATCCCACCCCCCCTCCCGTATTTCTTATGGGAATGTCGGACCGAGAACGTGCTGGAACACAATTACGTTGGGCCAAATAAACCTGCCCTCTCATTCTACGGTACAACTTGCAGCGTAACATGATAGCAGTCCCCCGCGAGACGAACTCGCCTGCCTGCCAGAATGCGCAAGCCGTAGGAGGAGAGGGAGTGGGACCGGAGACACCCCGGAGAGGTTGTTACTGCACTATCACTTGTCTGTCCCTCTCTCTCTCTCTCTCTCTCTCTTCACTTTCACACTCTCTTCTGCCTTACACGTTCGATAGCAAACCGAACTGTAAACATCCCTGGTCGATCTATTCGCCACTATGAGTGTTCCGAGTTGCAGCCATGATTTGCCGCCCATATACTTGCGGCAGCTGCCGCAATCTTTAATTTAGAGCCAAGCACCAACGGGTTCTCGAAGTGCGTGTGCATCAAAAGAAAGCCGTCGCAGACGGAACGAAGGGGTTCCTTCACCCCTCCAACCCCGCCTTCGGCAGCAGGCGTTCACTCAGAAACGTGGGAGTTCCTACACGCCGAAGGCGCCCAACAAGCTTGCAATTGTGTGTCTGCAAGCTGCATGTGTTCAAGCTGCATGCAGCATGTGTGTCTGCAAGCTTCCGTGAAGAACCCACTCACCCATCACGCGCACCGTACACCGGTGCAGCAGTTTTCAGAGTTTCTTTTCGTTGGATGACGAAGTCGCCGAGCATGTGCACACTACCTGTGAGGGCAGCACTAAATAAATCAGACTCAAAGCACGTACCCTGCACACAATCAACACAGTAAATCAACAATCACACACACACACACACACACACACACTGGGCTAGACTCCGCTCAGGGGTTACCCATTACTAAGATCACACACACACACCTCGTTCTTATTCAGTTATATAAGTATCGCGAGCGCTTTCCAGCGCCTCGTGCTTTTCCGCCAAGCGACGCAAGCCTCAAACAAAAAAAAGCCAATGGATACATTTAAGACCGGATGCCGCACCGTTTCCCTCTTTCTTCACCAAGGCCCGCCCGGCGGAAACAAAAGCAGGATGCGACCGGACGTTAGCGCTCTTTCGTCGTGGTGCTGCCCGTGGGCAGTTGTGTAAATTTGTATCATTAGTGTGTGTGGGCCTTTGAAGCGTGGATGATGCCTCTCGCGCTGCTCCCCTTCCTCCAGGTTCCTGGCTCATGCCAAAGCGCCGCCGCCCGGGTTCAGGGGTTGCGGCATCACGCGTGGGCCAGGGCCAGGGAGGCTGTTCGGAGGGGCCACCACCCACCGTTCGCGGGCTTCGTTACTTCACTGCCCCAATTTGTTGCATTAGTGTGATTGTCAGGCCTTCGACTACCCTGAGCAACGCACAAGAGACTACATTAGTACTATCGTCCCTCGGGACTACGGACTTCAACTACCCTGAGCAGCGCACTGTGCACGTGTTGCCATTAGCTTGCACACGTGGACGGGGACCACCGCGAGGAGGTTGGCAACTCCGGTTTAGATCCCCTGATGAAGTTTGACCTCCGGAGTCACGCAGAAGAATGATAGGCACAGATGTGGTGCCCCCGTTCGTGTGTCAACGGCTCCTGCTAGCCATCCTAGAGGTCGAGCACATTGTATCATCCGCCAGAAGCACCTTACAGTGTGATCCGTGCCCTTTCATAGACCGGAACGAACCAGTCACAAACCAAATCGGGGCAAACCTGGCAAGAACATCGGCACCAACCTGGCAAAACTTGAATTTGTTCACATCAGATAACCACATTTTTGGTACCCGACCCTGGCTGCCAACAGGGAACCAATCCAAGACAAGAGAGTCAACACCGGTTGAGACAGAACATGCGCAGGATGCGCCGAGCGGCGAGCCATGGCGCCCGGCTGGCGGCGCGCGGTTCACCGCCCAGGGACAGCAGGGGCGGGGGCTGCACGCGGTCGCGAAGGCGGAGTTGGAAGGGGAGCAGCATTTTTTGAAGGACCTGCTCCGGCCGCCGGGCTGGGCGGTCGAGTGCACTGGCAAACAAACCCTGGCATGAGCAGGGCTGTAGACGTGACTTTTTTGTTCAAGATATTCCCAAGAAAATTTGAACAACAATCCGGTGTGATCCGTGCCCTTTCATAACACCGGGGCAAACCTGGCAAGATAACACGGCCAACCCGGCAAAACCTGAATTTGTCCACATCAGATAACCACTTCTTTGGCAAGAGAAGCTCCCACAGTCGTGTAAAACCCTGGCTGCCAACAGGGAATCGATACAAGAAAAGAGAGTCAACACACCGGTTGACCGTACAGAACATGCGCGCGATGCGCCGAGCGGCGAGCCACGGCGCCCGGCTGGCGGCGCGCGGGTTCACCGCCCAGGGACAGCAGGGGCGGGGGCTGCACGCGGTCGCGAAGGCGGAGTTGGAAGGGGAGCAGCTGTTTTTGAAGGACCTGCTCCGGCCGGACGCGCCGCCGGGCTGGGCGGTCGAGTGCACTGGCAAACAAACCCTGGCATGAACAGGACACCCTGGCATGAGCAGGGCTGTAGACGTGACTTTTTTGTTCAAGATATTCCCAAGAAAATTTGAACAACAATCCGGCGTGATCCGTGCCCTTTCATAACACCGGGGCAAACCTGGCAAGATAACACGGCCAACCCGGCAAAACCTGAATTTGTCCACATCAGAGAACCACTTCTTTGGCAAGAGAAGCTCCCACAGTCGTGTAAAACCCTGGCTGCCAACAGGGAATCGATACAAGAAAAGAGAGCCAACTCACCGGTTGACCGTACAGAACATGCGCGCGATGCGCCGAGCGGCGAGCCACGGCGCCCGGCTGGCGGCGCGCGGGTTCACCGCCCAGGGACAGCAGGGGCGGGGGCTGCACGCGGTCGCGAAGGCGGAGTTGGAAGGGGAGCAGCTGTTTTTGAAGGACCTGCTCCGGCCGGACGCGCCGCCGGGCTGGGCGGTCGAGTGCACTGGCAAACAAACCCTGGCATGAACAGGACACCCTGGCATGAGCAGGGCTGTAGACGTGACTTTTTTGTTCAAGATATTCCCAAGAAAATTTGAACAACAATCCGGCGTGATCCGTGCCCTTTCATAACACCGGGGCAAACCTGGCAAGATAACACGGCCAACCCGGCAAAACCTGAATTTGTCCACATCAGAGAACCACTTCTTTGGCAAGAGAAGCTCCCACAGTCGTGTAAAACCCTGGCTGCCAACAGGGAATCGATACAAGAAAAGAGAGCCAACTCACCGGTTGACCGTACAGAACATGCGCGCGATGCGCCGAGCGGCGAGCCACGGCGCCCGGCTGGCGGCGCGCGGGTTCACCGCCCAGGGACAGCAGGGGCGGGGGCTGCACGCGGTCGCGAAGGCGGAGTTGGAAGGGGAGCAGCATTTTTTGAAGGACCTGCTCCGGCCGCCGGGCTGGGCGGTCGAGTGCACTGGCAAACAAACCCTGGCATGAGCAGGGCTGTAGACGTGACTTTTTTGTTCAAGATATTCCCAAGAAAATTTGAACAACAATCCGGTGTGATCCGTGCCCTTTCATAACACCGGGGCAAACCTGGCAAGATAACACGGCCAACCCGGCAAAACCTGAATTTGTCCACATCAGATAACCACTTCTTTGGCAAGGGAAGCTCCCACAGTCGTGTAAAACCCTGGCTGCCAACAGGGAATCGATACAAGAAAAGAGAGTCAACACACCGGTTGACCGTACAGAACATGCGCGCGATGCGCCGAGCGGCGAGCCACGGCGCCCGGCTGGCGGCGCGCGGGTTCACCGCCCAGGGACAGCAGGGGCGGGGGCTGCACGCGGTCGCGAAGGCGGAGTTGGAAGGGGAGCAGCATTTTTTGAAGGACCTGCTCCGGCCGCCGGGCTGGGCGGTCGAGTGCACTGGCAAACAAACCCTGGCATGAGCAGGGCTGTAGACGTGACTTTTTTGTTCAAGATATTCCCAAGAAAATTTGAACAACAATCCGGTGTGATCCGTGCCCTTTCATAACACCGGGGCAAACCTGGCAAGATAACACGGCCAACCCGGCAAAACCTGAATTTGTCCACATCAGATAACCACTTCTTTGGCAAGGGAAGCTCCTACAGTCGTGTAAAACCCTGGCTGCCAACAGGGAATCGATACAAGAAAAGAGAGTCAACACACCGGTTGACCGTACAGAACATGCGCGCGATGCGCCGAGCGGCGAGCCACGGCGCCCGGCTGGCGGCGCGCGGGTTCACCGCCCAGGGACAGCAGGGGCGGGGGCTGCACGCGGTCGCGAAGGCGGAGTTGGAAGGGGAGCAGCTGTTTTTGAAGGACCTGCTCCGGCCGGACGCGCCGCCGGGCTGGGCGGTCGAGTGCACTGGCAAACGAACCCTGGCATGAACAGGACACCCTGGCATGAGCAGGGCTGTAGACGTGACTTTTTTGTTCAAGATATTCCCAAGAAAATTTGAACAACAATCCGGCGTGATCCGTGCCCTTTCATAACACCGGGGCAAACCTGGCAAGATAACACGGCCAACCCGGCAAAACCTGAATTTGTCCACATCAGATAACCACTTCTTTGGCAAGGGAAGCTCCTACAGTCGTGTAAAACCCTGGCTGCCAACAGGGAATCGATACAAGAAAAGAGAGTCAACACACCGGTTGACCGTACAGAACATGCGCGCGATGCGCCGAGCGGCGAGCCACGGCGCCCGGCTGGCGGCGCGCGGGTTCACCGCCCAGGGACAGCAGGGGCGGGGGCTGCACGCGGGGAGCAGCTGTTTTTGAAGGACCTGCTCCGGCCGGCCGCCGGGCTGGGCGGTCGAGTGCACTGGCAAACAAACCCTGGCATGAACAGGACACCCTGGCATGAGCAGGGCTGTAGACGTGACTTTTTTGTTCAAGATATTCCCAAGAAAATTTGAACAACAATCCGGTGTGATCCGTGCCCTTTCATAACACCGGGGCAAACCTGGCAAGATAACACGGCCAACCCGGCAAAACCTGAATTTGTCCACATCAGATAACCACTTCTTTGGCAAGAGAAGCTCCCACAGTCGTGTAAAACCCTGGCTGCCAACAGGGAACCAATCCAAGAAAAGAGAGTCAACACCGGTTGAGACAGAACATGCGCAGGATGCGCCGAGCGGCGAGCCATGGCGCCCGGCTGGCGGCGCGCGGTTCACCGCCCAGGGACAGCAGGGGCGGGGGCTGCACGCGGTCGCGAAGGCGGAGTTGGAAGGGGAGCAGCATTTTTTGAAGGACCTGCTCCGGCCGCCGGGCTGGGCGGTCGAGTGCACTGGCAAACAAACCCTGGCATGAGCAGGGCTGTAGACGTGACTTTTTTGTTCAAGATATTCCCAAGAAAATTTGAACAACAATCCGGTGTGATCCGTGCCCTTTCATAACACCGGGGCAAACCTGGCAAGATAACACGGCCAACCCGGCAAAACCTGAATTTGTCCACATCAGATAACCACTTCTTTGGCAAGGGAAGCTCCTACAGTCGTGTAAAACCCTGGCTGCCAACAGGGAATCGATACAAGAAAAGAGAGTCAACACACCGGTTGACCGTACAGAACATGCGCGCGATGCGCCGAGCGGCGAGCCACGGCGCCCGGCTGGCGGCGCGCGGGTTCACCGCCCAGGGACAGCAGGGGCGGGGGCTGCACGCGGTCGCGAAGGCGGAGTTGGAAGGGGAGCAGCTGTTTTTGAAGGACCTGCTCCGGCCGGACGCGCCGCCGGGCTGGGCGGTCGAGTGCACTGGCAAACGAACCCTGGCATGAACAGGACACCCTGGCATGAGCAGGGCTGTAGACGTGACTTTTTTGTTCAAGATATTCCCAAGAAAATTTGAACAACAATCCGGCGTGATCCGTGCCCTTTCATAACACCGGGGCAAACCTGGCAAGATAACACGGCCAACCCGGCAAAACCTGAATTTGTCCACATCAGATAACCACTTCTTTGGCAAGGGAAGCTCCTACAGTCGTGTAAAACCCTGGCTGCCAACAGGGAATCGATACAAGAAAAGAGAGTCAACACACCGGTTGACCGTACAGAACATGCGCGCGATGCGCCGAGCGGCGAGCCACGGCGCCCGGCTGGCGGCGCGCGGGTTCACCGCCCAGGGACAGCAGGGGCGGGGGCTGCACGCGGGGAGCAGCTGTTTTTGAAGGACCTGCTCCGGCCGGCCGCCGGGCTGGGCGGTCGAGTGCACTGGCAAACAAACCCTGGCATGAACAGGACACCCTGGCATGAGCAGGGCTGTAGACGTGACTTTTTTGTTCAAGATATTCCCAAGAAAATTTGAACAACAATCCGGTGTGATCCGTGCCCTTTCATAACACCGGGGCAAACCTGGCAAGATAACACGGCCAACCCGGCAAAACCTGAATTTGTCCACATCAGATAACCACTTCTTTGGCAAGAGAAGCTCCCACAGTCGTGTAAAACCCTGGCTGCCAACAGGGAACCAATCCAAGAAAAGAGAGTCAACACCGGTTGAGACAGAACATGCGCAGGATGCGCCGAGCGGCGAGCCATGGCGCCCGGCTGGCGGCGCGCGGTTCACCGCCCAGGGACAGCAGGGGCGGGGGCTGCACGCGGTCGCGAAGGCGGAGTTGGAAGGGGAGCAGCATTTTTTGAAGGACCTGCTCCGGCCGCCGGGCTGGGCGGTCGAGTGCACTGGCAAACAAACCCTGGCATGAGCAGGGCTGTAGACGTGACTTTTTTGTTCAAGATATTCCCAAGAAAATTTGAACAACAATCCGGTGTGATCCGTGCCCTTTCATAACACCGGGGCAAACCTGGCAAGATAACACGGCCAACCCGGCAAAACCTGAATTTGTCCACATCAGATAACCACTTCTTTGGCAAGGGAAGCTCCTACAGTCGTGTAAAACCCTGGCTGCCAACAGGGAATCGATACAAGAAAAGAGAGTCAACACACCGGTTGACCGTACAGAACATGCGCGCGATGCGCCGAGCGGCGAGCCACGGCGCCCGGCTGGCGGCGCGCGGGTTCACCGCCCAGGGACAGCAGGGGCGGGGGCTGCACGCGGGGAGCAGCTGTTTTTGAAGGACCTGCTCCGGCCGGCCGCCGGGCTGGGCGGTCGAGTGCACTGGCAAACAAACCCTGGCATGAACAGGACACCCTGGCATGAGCAGGGCTGTAGACGTGACTTTTTTGTTCAAGATATTCCCAAGAAAATTTGAACAACAATCCGGTGTGATCCGTGCCCTTTCATAACACCGGGGCAAACCTGGCAAGATAACACGGCCAACCCGGCAAAACCTGAATTTGTCCACATCAGATAACCACTTCTTTGGCAAGAGAAGCTCCCACAGTCGTGTAAAACCCTGGCTGCCAACAGGGAACCAATCCAAGAAAAGAGAGTCAACACCGGTTGAGACAGAACATGCGCAGGATGCGCCGAGCGGCGAGCCATGGCGCCCGGCTGGCGGCGCGCGGTTCACCGCCCAGGGACAGCAGGGGCGGGGGCTGCACGCGGTCGCGAAGGCGGAGTTGGAAGGGGAGCAGCATTTTTTGAAGGACCTGCTCCGGCCGCCGGGCTGGGCGGTCGAGTGCACTGGCAAACAAACCCTGGCATGAGCAGGGCTGTAGACGTGACTTTTTTGTTCAAGATATTCCCAAGAAAATTTGAACAACAATCCGGTGTGATCCGTGCCCTTTCATAACACCGGGGCAAACCTGGCAAGATAACACGGCCAACCCGGCAAAACCTGAATTTGTCCACATCAGATAACCACTTCTTTGGCAAGGGAAGCTCCCACAGTCGTGTAAAACCCTGGCTGCCAACAGGGAATCGATACAAGAAAAGAGAGTCAACACACCGGTTGACCGTACAGAACATGCGCGCGATGCGCCGAGCGGCGAGCCACGGCGCCCGGCTGGCGGCGCGCGGGTTCACCGCCCAGGGACAGCAGGGGCGGGGGCTGCACGCGGTCGCGAAGGCGGAGTTGGAAGGGGAGCAGCTGTTTTTGAAGGACCTGCTCCGGCCGGACGCGCCGCCGGGCTGGGCGGTCGAGTGCACTGGCAAACAAACCCTGGCATGAGCAGGGCTGTAGACGTGACTTTTTTGTTCAAGATATTCCCAAGAAAATTTGAACAACAATCCGGTGTGATCCGTGCCCTTTCATAACACCGGGGCAAACCTGGCAAGATAACACGGCCAACCCGGCAAAACCTGAATTTGTCCACATCAGATAACCACTTCTTTGGCAAGAGAAGCTCCCACAGTCGTGTAAAACCCTGGCTGCCAACAGGGAATCGATACAAGAAAAGAGAGTCAACACACCGGTTGACCGTACAGAACATGCGCGCGATGCGCCGAGCGGCGAGCCACGGCGCCCGGCTGGCGGCGCGCGGGTTCACCGCCCAGGGACAGCAGGGGCGGGGGCTGCACGCGGTCGCGAAGGCGGAGTTGGAAGGGGAGCAGCTGTTTTTGAAGGACCTGCTCCGGCCGGACGCGCCGCCGGGCTGGGCGGTCGAGTGCACTGGCAAACAAACCCTGGCATGAACAGGACACCCTGGCATGAGCAGGGCTGTAGACGTGACTTTTTTGTTCAAGATATTTCCAAGAAAATTTGAACAACAATCCGGTGTGATCCGTGCCCTTTCATAACACCGGGGCAAACCTGGCAAGATAACACGGCCAACCCGGCAAAACCTGAATTTGTCCACATCAGATAACCACTTCTTTGGCAAGAGAAGCTCCCACAGTCGTGTAAAACCCTGGCTGCCAACAGGGAATCGATACAAGAAAAGAGAGTCAACTCACCGGTTGACCGTACAGAACATGCGCGCGATGCGCCGAGCGGCGAGCCACGGCGCCCGGCTGGCGGCACGCGGGCTCGCCGCCCAGGGACAGCAGGGGCGGGGGCTGCACGCGGTCGCGAAGGCGGAGTTGGAAGGGGAGCAGCTGTTTTTGAAGGACCTGCTCCGGCCGGACGCGCCGCCGGGCTGGGCGGTCGAGTGCCCAGCGGGCGCCGGGTACTTCCGGATGAAGAAGAAGGCCGGCGGGCTAGAGGTGGTCATCGACTGCGAGTTCGTCGCGCACGACCCGGCCGCGGACACCACCGAATTCACCGCCTTCATCACCAAAGACGGCGTCACGGGCGATTTCACCCTGAAGTACGTCGCAGTCGACGGCAGCATCCACCTGGAAGCCATGGCTATGTACGAGTCCCAGGCTGCGGCCTTCGGACTCCGCCCTGAGGACGAGAACGAACGAGACCAGCACTACGTCGGGCCTTCCGTTCGCGAACTGGAGACGACTCTGGTGCCGAAGGAGGTCAAAGGATTCCTGAGCGTGCACGGCATCAACAGCGGGCTGTGCGACTACATGCACAAGCAGGTGCAAATCTTCGAGCAGGAGGCGTACATGGCGGTGCTGGAGGACCTCGCGACGCTCACCGCACCGGACCCGGCCGACAGTCCCGCAGGCGACGAGAAGCAGGCCGCAGGGGAGGAGCAGAAGGTGAAGAACTCGTGAGCCACGAGGTCCCAGCCCGAGCCTTTTTGGCCCGACGCGATCGAGACCAGCACTACGTCGGGCCTTCCGTTCGCGAACTGGAGACGACTCTGGTGCCGAAGGAGGTCAAAGGGTTCCTGAGCGTGCACGGCGTCAACAGCAGGCTGTGCGACTACCTGCACAAGCAGGTGCAAATCTTCGAGCAGGAGGCGCACATGGCGGTGCTGGAGGGACCTCGCGACGCTCACCGCACCCGGACCCGGCCGACAGTCCCGCCGCAGGTGACGAGAAGCAGGCCGCAGAGGAGGAGCAGAAGGCGAAGAGCTCGTGAGCCACGAGGCCCCAGCCCGAGCCCTTTCGACCCGAACGCGATCGAGACGTCTCTCGCTCTGGTTGTACCGGACCCAGCAGACAGTCCCGTCGCAGGCAACCAGCAGTGAGACTCCAGTCCGAGGCTATAATCGGCCGAAAGCGATCGAGACCATCGCACACACACCCGCCTTGGGCGACCACATGCCATGCCCACACATGCAAATCCACGAGACAGAGGTTTACAGAGGCAGTTCTGAAAGAGATGCGGCTCACTCTCACTTCACCGGACTCAGCCGACAGTGACAGTCCCGTCTATGACGACTAGACGCAAGCCGAGCAGAAGGCGAAGCACTCGTGAGCCGCGAGGCTCCAGTCCGGAGCAATTCGGGCCCCCGTCGTAACCGGTCATCCCCTTGTGATAGACCGTGATCGTTTGGATTCTCAAACAATCTGTGGCGATAATCGCCGGCGTCGCGGTTACCTCTTCGCACGTGATGCCTCTTCAGCTCGTCTTGGTCGTCGCCTTCAGGCGTGCGCTTGGCGTTGCGCTTCTCCTTCGACTGCTCGACCGGTTTCATCAGATGCGCGTTGATATCTGCTTTTTTACGGTGCTTGGGCGATGGCTTTGTCTTCTATGGAACTCCCGAGGTCGATTGTCTCTTCGCTCTCGAGAGTCGACCGCTGTGAAACGAGTCGACCGGCGGTCGATTTCGGACAATCGCCGCATCTCTGGAGAGCCGCGAGAAGCTTTCGTTGATACCCCCGCCGACCAGAGAGGGAGGCCAACGGGATGGCTCCGTCCGTACTCGGCCGATCGGATGGCTACGGTAGCGGGACGCGGGTGATACTACACGCAGCAGCAGTGCATGCAGTACTCTCTGTTGGTGGTACTCCGTAGGTGCAGGTGATACTACACGCAGCAGCAGTGCATGCAGTACTCTCTGTTGGTGGTACTCCGTAGGTGCAGGTGATACTACGCACAGCGCGTATGCGTAGTACTATGGTGCGGGGCAAATGCGCAGCAGCACGCACCGCACGTTCATTCGAACATTCTCCGCTCTCCGCGAGCGCCGACCTCTCGCCTTCTCTCCGACCGACCGCGCTGAGACCCGATGGGTCTCTCTCTTCATCAGTAGACCGGCCATAAGGCTCAATCCCTCGGAATAACAAGGTTGTTCAGTGAACCATCCGGAGAGGTGAATTTGGGGGTGTGTGTTGTCGTTCACCGAGGCCAGTCGCGGCCCAATACTTCCGACGATGTGCCCGTGCGTAGCCAGTTCCTCAAGACTGGGGTTTGGGTTTGGAGGCCTCGGAGCCGCAGTCCGTCCAGTCGTAGATCCAGAGAATAGAAACGGGAGTGCGGCGGCCCGAAACACCCCCTGGTGAGGTGGTCCCTGCACTCTAGCTCGGCTTCTCTCTCTCTCTCTCTCGCTCACCTTTCGAGTTTTGGGCAGGGCGCGGTCAGCAACGCGCCTCGGACAATCGCGCCACAGCTGGTTCCCATGGACCACGGGCGGGCGTGTCTGTTTGTAAGCAACCTGCAGAGGTTTATGATTGCAGTGTTGCGTGGAATCGCGACAGCTGTGGTCAGAGTGAGGGAGCAGAAATCTCCGCCTGT
Organism: Diplonema papillatum; assembly: GCA_030068145.1. Taxonomy (NCBI): domain Eukaryota; phylum Euglenozoa; class Diplonemea; order Diplonemida; family Diplonemidae; genus Diplonema; species Diplonema papillatum. Next base: position 65,513 of record JAPJBO010000900.1, read on the forward strand.
TGCGATGCTCACAGAGTAGTAATGCGGCGTTCCCAAAGTGCCCTCGGAGAGATGGCCCTCAGGCGGCCAGCTCGTCTTTCACACCTTTCGGTTCGGGAAGGTTTGTCAAATTCGGGTTGTCGCCACAGAATGGAGCTCAGTGCCCATACACCAGTCCGATGGCCAGACGAAATGGTCCAGCGTTCCCCCCGCGCTGCGCAAGATTTCTTACCTTTTTCCTTATCCCTCAAAACCAGCACCAATAACAACGTCCCCCCCCCCCAACATTAAATGGAAGTTTAATGTCAGCTAATTTCGTGCAAGCGTCGGCAGGATCGAAGCGTACCAAACAGTATCCTTCGATTTTGTTTTGGTGTCTCGCGACTGTCGCTTCCCGGAACTGACTTCGACCGGGAGCAGAGTACCGGGTGCAGCGGGTGTTCTCGGCTGCATCTCTTGAGGCCCGACGTGGCTTCTGTGACTCTGACTGAATACCCATTGACCGTGAGCGCGCTTCGGCGTGACTGCTTTGGAAGAGGGACACTCTCTACATACCCATTGACTGTGAGCGCGCTTCGGCGTGACTGCTTTGGGATACCCATTGACCGTGAGCGCGCTTCGGCGTGACTGCTTTGGAAGAGGGACACTGCTTGGCACTCTCTACATACCCATTGACTGTGAGCGCGCTTCGGCGTGACTGCTTTGGAAGAGGTACGCTGCTTGACACTCTCTAAGAACTCTTTGACTGCGATCCGCTTCGGCGCCTGCTTTGGAAGAGGGACACTGCTTGACACCATTACTGTGATCTGCCTCGAGTGACTACCCTCAAGCGAACTGCCGACAGAGCTCCGCCGCAGTAGCATTTTTTTTCTTTCGTACCGCGCGGAAGACGCGGAAAGGTATGAAGGCACGTGGGACCGGATCCGGTCGACCCGCGGCCGCCTTAAGTCACTCGGTTGTTGATTGCTCCGTTCTTCTCCCTGACTTGTTCCCGGATTAGGATGACACCTACTACTACTACTACTACTACTCTTTCGCGCCCGTGTGCGGCTGTGAGGGGAAGAGACCGTCTGGGTTAGAATGCAAAGAATCTGTGGCGATACTCTGCATCGCCGGAAGAGACCGAGATGCGACGATCGCCAGCCCGGTGGCTCAGGGTAGTAGACGCCCCTTCGCCGGCGCGCGCACCTGGTATGTGTCCGCACGTGCAATATACAAAGTACTTTCGTCCAGCCCGGAGAGGGGGTGTGTCCTGGAATGGATAGTCCTGGAAGGGTCTGCCTATCCCTTGTTCGGGTCTAGGGGTGGGTCTCTCCTGCTTGACGGGATTGCTGTCCCATTCCGAAAGAATGAGGAAGGTGAGCTGACATTCTTGATCCTGCTGGGTTTGGTCTCTTAGTAACGCCGAGTGACTGTCTACTTGCAACCCCGCCATCCCAAACTCTTCTTGTGTTGGTTCGGGAAGGTGTACTGAAGTTCGCGGCGGTTCGCGGAGGCGTGTCCTCGAGCAAGGTGTGGTGGAAGAGGAGCTCGCAAGCTGGCTGAAGGAGAACTGTGAAAATGTTTCACCAGCTGCGCTTCCGCGCTTGTGACCTCAGCAGTAAAAGAGGGGAGACCGTTCCAGTCCGCATCCCCCCGACAGCTCTTCTCTGCTGGCAAAGGACCATTGGGATAGGAGCCATTGGGACAATCCCATGGTACCGCGTGAATGGCGCGATCGGGCCCACGGCAGCGCAAGCCAGCTAACGGTGGTCGCGCACGCAGCCTGTCTGCTCGCGGTCGCGCCGGCCCGGCCCGCAACCGCAGCCGCCATATGGCGGCCACATTCGCCCGTGCCGTGCCCACACGCCGGCCAGCTCATCCCATCGAGCTAGCAATCCAGCTAAGGAGCACAACCGAGGATCCCGTAGCGTCAGCGGTCCGGCCAAGGAACGTAGAACAGCGCATTAAACATGAGTTTAATTCGCACACCGGAGCGGCGCCTACGGCTCCGAAGGCAACCGCACCGAAGGAGAATTAAATGGAAGTTTAATGTCAGCTAATTTCGTGCAAGCGTCGGCAGGAGCGAAGCGTACCAAACAGTATCCTTCGATTTTCCCACCCACCCACCCCCAGAAAATGGAAGGAAGAGGAAGATGACTTGGGTCATCGAGCAGCTCGGAGGGGTGAGTTTCCGATGGGAGAGCACCGCCTCCAGAGAGGGTCTAGAGGCTACCTCCCGGGAAGCCCACGAGGTCGGGGCGGCTGCCCAGGGGGAAAGGGAACTGCACCGACGACATTGCTCTCGGACCCCTCCCCTCTCTTGCTATCGAGTGCTTCGGATGGCGCCCCAGGCAGGGTCAATGGTGGAGGTCTTCTCCCGCAGAAGGAAATGACGGCAGCTCCAATGGTGGAGGTCTTCTCCCGCAGAAGGAAATGACGATAGAGCTGCTATGCACTTTACCACGTGCTCTTCGTCCTCTGCGGTACCGGCCACGAGGGGCAGAGACCTCAACCAGCAGGTCCCGGCCGGGCGAAAGGGCAACGCGTACGGCACCCATAGTGCGGCTGCCGCGCTCTCCCGAGGGCCAGTACGGATCCGGACCAAGTCGTTACCACGAGCGACTGGGGGCGTATAATGGTTCGAAGGCGCGATGAGGAAGTTCTTCGCGACCCGCACCGTGTTCAATCGGTCAGGTTCTACTGCCGGATACGTTGGCACGTGTACACGTTAAGAGGCGCGGCGATCTAGACGTGTTCCGGCTGCCTGTCCCAGCTGCTCACAGCTGCGCGTCCAGATGCCGAGGGTGTAGGTCTGTGTTCCCTGGATTGCTAGAGCTGTCCGGCGGGACAATCCCATGGTACCGCGTGAATGGCGCGATCGGGCCCACGGCAGCGCAAGCCAGCTAACGGTGGTCGCGCACGCAGCCTGTCTGCTCGCGGTCGCGCCGGCCCGGCCCGCAACCGCAGCCGCCATATGGCGGCCACATTCGCCCGTGCCGTGCCCACACGCCGGCCAGCTCATCCCATCGAGCTAGCAATCCAGCTAAGGAGCACAACCGAGGATCCCGTAGCGTCAGCGGTCCGGCCAAGGAACGTAGCTGAGGTCTGTTTGGTAGAACAGCGCATTAAACATGAGTTTAATTCGCGCACCGGAGCGGCGCCTACGGCTCCGAAGGCAACCGCACCGAAGGAGAATTAAACTAAGTTTTCCCCCCGCTGCGCCTTGCGAACCTTTCCAGTGAGTTTCATGTAGTACGCTGCCAACTACTAATTTTTAGTACCAACAATGCATTGTTAACACAAAAAAAAAAAAAAAACAGACAAACCCGAATACCTCCCCTCCCCCTGAAAAAAACCCAACGCAAAAAAAAGAAACCGACGAAAATTGACTGAAAGTGGGGGCCTGACCGGCGAGGCATGGGCGGTGGCGTCAGCGTGCATGCTGGCGTTCACGTGGACCCCCCGTGGGCGGACAAGGCGTTGAAGTGCGGGCTGCAGTGGAGAGACGAGAAGGAGAAGAACCCGCTCAGCGTCGTCGAGAGCATCTCGATCGCGACCCAGTACACGGAAGGCATCGAGGAGATCAGCTGGGTGCGGCTGGAGGAACCGTTCGCCAACAAGGACGAGACCGAAGGCGCCCTCAAGCGGCTCAACGACGCCTACATCCGCTCGTACCGCCCAGACGGCGGCAAGCTAAGCCTCGAGCTCCACCGACTCCTGCAAGCGCCGGTTCCCGAAGACGAACGCCCAGCATGGGAAGCTCAGTTGAACCGGTACCGATTTCCTCTTCTACTGTACCAATCTTGGAACAGCGGTCAGTTGTGACAGATGCGCATCAACCAAACGATCAAGCTGCGTCCGATGCAGAATGCTGTGCGCTTCACTCGTTAACGATCTTGACTGACTCAATGAAATGAACGCGAAAGGAAGATAACTAAACGAGTTGCACTTACGATGGGGTAACCCCCCGAGATAGCCGCTGAATGGTGAGAGAAACTGGCTAATCCAGGAGGTCACACCACCAACCTTTGTTTTCCGATTCCTTTGGAATCCGGTGCCTGGTTGGTGGTTTGCTACGCGCTTGTACGGGATTGCCATACTAAGCAAGGCCGCATCCTCATGTTGCAGCCGTGTTGTGCATAAGGCGTCGTGGGGGCCTGGCCAACCACCTCATCACTGTAGGGCACAACTCTTTCGCGGCCGTGATTGGACAGTTGGGATGGCCGGCGGGTCTATCCACGAGAGAAAATAAACGGCAACGAGTTGCGTTATGTTTGCTGCGACGTCTCTCCCGCGTACACATTCACGCACGAGCATGCGACGGCTTGATATGCCGGATGGGACCAGGCCTTGGGATTTATGTCCAACTACTATGTTCGATGTCCTGATGACAGTCTGTTGCAGAGCGTGCACATGACAGATGACGGCTGCGATACGTGTTTAATTGCACCGACCATCCAACACTCACACTCGCGCCGCCGACCAATGCACCTCCTACAATGGCACCTACAATGGCACCACTTACAGCGGCACCACCTACAGTGACACCACCTACGGCGGCACCGCCTACAGCTGCACCACCTACAATGGCACCGCCCACCATGGCACCGCCTACACTAGCACCACCTACAACAGCACCACCTACAAAAGCACCACCTACAACAGCACCACCTACAACAGCAACCATCTACAACAGCACCACCTACAACAGCACCACCTACAACAGCAACCATCTACAACAGCACCACCTACAACAGCACCACCTACAAAAGCACCACCTACAACAGCAACCATCTACAACAGCACCACCTACAAAAGCACCACCTACAACAGCACCACCTACAACAGCACCACCTACAACAGCACCACCTACAACAGCACCACCTACAAAAGCACCACCTACAACAGCACCACCTACAACAGCACCACCTACAACAGCACCACCTACAACAGCACCACCTACAACAGCACCACCTACAAAAGCACCACCTACAACAGCACCACCTACAACAGCACCACCTACAACAGCACCACCTACAAAAGCACCACCTACAAAAGCACCACCTACAACAGCACCACCTACAACAGCAACCATCTACAACAGCACCACCTACAACAGCACCACCTACAAAAGCACCACCTACAAAAGCACCACCTACAACAGCACCACCTACAACAGCACCACCTACAAAAGCACCACCTACAAAAGCACCACCTACAAAAGCACCACCTACAACAGCACCACCTACAAAAGCACCACCTACAACAGCACCACCTACAAAAGCACCACCTACAAAAGCACCACCTACAAAAGCACCACCTACAACAGCACCACCTACAAAAGCACCACCTACAAAAGCACCACCTACAACAGCACCACCTACAACAGCACCACCTACAACAGCACCACCTACAACAGCACCACCTACAACAGCACCACCTACAACAGCACCATCTACAACAGCACCACCTACAACAGCACCACCTACAACAGCACCACCTACAACAGCACCACCTACAACAGCACCACCTACAACAGCACCACCTACAAAAGCACCACCTACAACAGCACCACCTACAACAGCACCACCTACAACAGCACCACCTACAACAGCACCACCTACAACAGCACCACCTACAACAGCACCACCTACAACAGCACCACCTACAAAAGCACCACCTACAACAGCACCACCTACAACAGCACCACCTACAAAAGCACCACCTACAAAAGCACCACCTACAACAGCACCACCTACAAAAGCACCACCTACAAAAGCACCACCTACAACAGCACCACCTACAACAGCACCACCTACAACAGCACCACCTACAACAGCACCACCTACAACAGCACCACCTACAAAAGCACCACCTACAAAAGCACCACCTACAACAGCACCACCTACAACAGCACCACCTACAACAGCACCACCTACAAAAGCACCACCTACAACAGCACCACCTACAAAAGCACCACCTACAAAAGCACCACCTACAACAGCACCACCTACAACAGCACCACCTACAAAAGCACCACCTACAAAAGCACCACCTACAAAGCACCACCTACAAAAGCACCACCTACAACAGCACCACCTACAACAGCACCACCTACAAAAGCACCACCTACAAAAGCACCACCTACAATAGCATTTGCATTTGCATACCGTCACTAGAGGACGACCCATTCGTTGGCCATTTTTAATCAAAAAACCGCATCATCTTGTTCTCCTCACATGCGGACGAAGCCGGATCGTTTCAATGCTAAATACATGCGCATACACAACCCTACAGGTTCAACGCAAATGTCCAGCGCCAGCTGTACGAAACGTTGCTGAAGCTGGACCTGCGAGGTGATGATTGGCAAGATCTCGGGTCAGACATTAGGTTTCTTGTACAGGATGACTTCCTCCTCGTGAGCAGCTGCGACGGGAGTGCCTTCTTGAGGCACATTCTGGCCGTCATTAAGGTGTGCACAGCTGTTTTGTGTTTCCGGCAGTAAAAACGTCGTGGTGGCAGTTTGGCCGGGCCCGGGATGTGAGGATTCGTGCAGGAATGACAGCAGCGAGTCGATGTCGGCGCCCTGATCAATAGTGCCGGGGAGTTCTTCCTGACCAAACTTACGATTGGCTGAGAAAGCGTCATTGCGTACAAAGAAGGCAGCGCTCCTAACAGTTGTTCACCTTCACCCTCTCATACGTAGATAGCATGTTCACGACATGACAAGATTGGACGCCAGCATCAAGCATGCATGAGAGGCAGCGTTGCGTGCCAAGTGTTCTGTTTCAACTTTACACCAACGTTCTCTCCCGTTGCACAAGAGGTTCAGCGTTCTGCCTAAGAGCAATACACCAACCAAGATTCTCCCCGGTCCCTGCAGGTCGCCAACAAAGCCGTGCGTCTCCTCCCGATGGCGCCCTTCCAAGGCGTCGTGGTCCCGTACGGCTGCCTGTTCTTCTGCGCCGGCTACTCGATCCTCTGCCTGGCCGCCCCGTTCGCGCCGCTGACCGTGGTTCCGGAGGTCAGCGGGACCGTCGCGGGCGACGCGCTGACCGACCTGGTGCAGGAGCAGCTCGGTATCAACACCGTCGAGCTCTGCCTGGCGAGCGACGCCGACAGCGTCGTCCACCTGCTGCCGGGGAACCTCATCTGCGAGGGGATGCGGGACATCAGGGCGGAGCTTCGGCACGGGAAGTACCGATTGGTCACCGTGCGGAATCACATTCTCGCAGCGTCCGCGTGCTTGTCCGACAAGTTGGAGCGGAGAGGCGACGGGGCGACGCCGGATGTCATGTCGCAAACCGAGTTTGTTGACGCTTTGCATTTTTTCGGGCTGTCGATCCGGCACCTCGGCTGTCTTTTCACGCTGTCGTTGTCGCGGGCGGTGAGCGAGCTGGCTCTGGTCGAGATGATCTCCCGCTGCGGCCGGTCGATCTGGAGCCGGGAGGTGACGAAGCGCAGCGGGGACGACCTGCTGACGGCGACGGCCGAGCTGCTCATGTGCCGCGGGTCTCTGTGGGGCGAGACGGTCACCCGCGCGGCGTCGATGACGTTCGCCCTCGACGTCTCGCACATCAACATCACCCCCGCCCTGCGGCAGCGCGTGTGGCTCCGCATCGCCGAGCTTTGCGGCGTGCAGTTCAGCAACGGCAAGCCCACACGGCTCCTCCCGGTCTTCCGGTCCGATGGTGTGGAGCACTATTTCTTTTTTTTGTATACGCACCTACTGCTGTGTGCGCTCGGATTGGCGCCGCTCAAGCGGCCACCTTAAGTCACTCGTTTGTTTGTAAAGATTGCTCCGTTCTTCTCCCTGATTTGTTCCCGGATTATGATGACACATACTACTACTACTACTACTACTACTGTTGTTACGCACCTGCTTTGTAGGAAATGCTTGAGAAGACTGCCAGTTGCGATAGATCAAACGAGGTAAATGTGCTGTAGCCCTACACGAAACACAGGCAAATCTGGGTTTAGTGACGGGCGTAAGCGTTCAACAAAAAGACCCACTTTTGTAGTCGAAATGAGCACAAGGCAGTCCCTCGAGTATTTTCGAGACATTGCAACGTGTCCCAAAAAATGTAAGCCTGAGCAATGAGCGAACCAACACCAAACTGAAGGTCATGTCACTGTCACAGTTTACATGTCCGTGCTTCACATGGAGATCCCTGACTCAAGACATACCGGGTGAAAAAGAAGAAGAACAACCTGAAGAGAGGGCCCCAACTCGGCCTGCTCAAAAAACCGTGGATGCGTCAACGCAACAGTTTATGAAAGGATAGCGAAAGAGCATATTTTTGTGTTAGCAGTGCACTGTTGGTGCTAATGGTTAGTAGTTGGCAGCGCACTGAATGAAACTTACCAAAGCAGGTGAGTTCCGCTAGCGCGCACAAACAAATGAAATCGCAGATCTTAGCGCAATGGGCAGCAGTTGGACAGCATATTCTGCGCATCTGACTAATTTTAATACCACATAAGGAGGGATCGTGAATACCCCTGCATTAGAAACGACGCGAATACTAATCGTCAGGATGTCTATTTCTATGTATGCCGCCATCACCCACAGGAACGCAGCCCATCAGGAAGATCCCGCCGGTGACGGTGGAGAGCGTGCGCGCGCTGGCTACCGCGCGCGAGAAGCGCGGCTCCCCTCTCTTCTGCCTCGCGCCGTGCTACGCTGCGCTCGACCGCTTCGGCGACGCGGGCGCGGCGGCCTCGCTCGCGGCGGTCCTTTCCCGGATCACGGAGCAGGTCAACTACGGGCTCTCCGAACCGTGGGACCGAAACTTGGTCGGGCTGGTCATGACAGACTCAGCGGCGAAGACGAAGGATTGGGAGATGGCGAAGCACGCCGCGGAGCTGCAGGCGTTTCGAACACGGGCGCTCTGCGTGGCGCTGTCGCTGATGATCGAACGGCGAGAGGGCCTGACGGACCCCGCGTTCTACGGGCAACTGCGGACGACGGCTCACTCCCGGGAGGGCAATGTGTACATAGCGCGGCTTCTCGGGGAGATCGGGCAGATCCTGACGGAAACCGGGGAATTCGAGGCCGCCGAAGAGCTCCTTTGCGAGGCCGAAGAACTGCTGCGCTGCAGCGGGCTGGCGTTCGGAGCCCCGTCGAAGGCGGCGCGGACGCCGCCGCGCAGCGTGGTGGCCGCGCTCAAGCAGGGGTCGCCGGCCGAGCGGAGCGCGCTGCTCAGCGCGTACAACCACTACTGCACCATCAAGGGCAACCTGGGCGCGTGCATGCACGCCCAAGGTGCCGGCAGGCTCGACGAGGCCATCGCGATGCTCCGCGACACCGCCGGGTGCACCGAGGACAGCCTGTCCCTCATGGAGGCCGCCCAGCTGCCCGCAACCGACAACAACCTCTTCCAGATGAGCTGCCGGCAGGTGCGCCCTTTTTTTTTTTTTTTTTTTTTTGGTACCACAGCAGGGATTTATATAGCTTTTCCTCCTCTGCAGAAAAGTCCTTGTCGCCCTCGGGGTCCTGTGGTGGATCCAAAATTAATTAGAATTGGTAGTCAAGAGGCAAGCACTACCAGGCCAGCCCAGGCTAACCCACCCAACCTCAGTGTTGGAACAAGAATCAGACGAAATGGTTAAGCTAATTTGTAAGAGAGGGGGGTCTGGGGGGCAGCGCCCCCCAGCGCACGGTACGGTACAGCGAAGAATTTCCGCACCGGTCAACTTCTAGTATTGAATCCAAATTCAGTTAGAACCGGTAGTCAACGTCTGATGCCGAACCCCAAATCTAATTAGAATCGGTACTCAACGTCCAATTTCCGATTCCAAATTTAAATAGAATTGGTAGTCAACGTTCAAGGTTGGCTCCAAATTTAATTAAAATTGGTAGGCAACGTCGATCCAAAATCAATTAGACTTGGTAGTCAACGTCTGATGCCAAATCCAAAAATTAATTAGAATTGATAGGCAACGTCCAGTTTCGGATCCCAAATTTAACTACAATTGGTAGTCAACGTCCAGTTTCGGATTCCAAATTTAATTACAATCGGTAGTCAACGTCTGATGCCAAATCCAAAATTTAATTAGAATTGGTAGTCAACTTCCAATTTCGGATTCCAAATTTAATTACAATCGGTAGTCAACGTCTGATGGCGTATCCAAATTTAATTAGACTTGGTAGTCAGCGTCCAATTTCGGGTCCCAAATTTAATTAGAAATGGTAGTCTACGTCCAATTTCGGATTCCAAATGTAATTACAATCGGTAGTCAACGTCTGATGTCGTATCCAAATTTAATTAGAAGTGGTAGTCAACGTCTAATGTCGGATCCCAAATTTAATTAGAAGTGGCAGTGAACGTCTATTGTCGGATCCAAAATTAATTAGAATTGGTAGTCAACATCCAATTTCCGATCCCAAATTTAATTAGAATTGGTAGTCAACGTTCAATTTTGAATCCAGATTTAATTAGAATTGGTAGTCAACGTCCAATTTCCGATCCCAAATCTAATTAGAATTGGTAGTCAATGTCAATTGGATCCAAATTTAACTAGAATTGGTAGTCAACGTTCAATTTTGAATCCAGAATTTAATTAGAATTGGTAGTCAACGTCCAATTTCCGATCCCAAATTTAATTAGAATTGGTAGTCAATGTTCAATTGGATCCAAATTTAACAAATTAATTAGAATTGGTAGTCAACGTTCAATTTCCGATCCCAAATTTAATTAGAATTGGTAGTCAACATCCAATTTCGGATTCTGAATTTAATTAGAATTGGTAGTCAACGTTCAATTTTGAATCCAAATTTAATTAGAATTGGTAGTCAACGTCCAATTTCCGATCCGAAATTTAATTAGAATTGGTAGTCAACGTTCAATTTTGAATCCAAATTTAATTAGAATTGGTAGTCAACGTCCAATTTCCGATCTCCAAATTTAATTAGAATTGGTAGTCAACGTCCAATTTCCGATCCCAAATTTAATTAGAATTGGTAGTCAACGTCCAATTTCGGATCCCAAATTTAATTAGAATAGGTAGTCAACGTCCAATTTCCGATCCCAAATTTAATTAGAATTGGTAGTCAACGTTCGATTTTGAATCCAAATTTAATTAGAATTGGTAGTCAACGTCCAATTTCCGATCCCAAATTTAATTAGAATTGGTAGTCAACGTTCAATTTCCGATCCCAAATTTAATTAGACTTGGTAGTCAACGTCTCGCCTCCCACCACCCCCTTTGGCCCTCCGCCCCTGGCCCTCCTGCCTCCTCTTTCCCCGCCTCCGTTTTACTCTTCCTGCCCCCATGGCTTCGCCATGGCTTTCGCCATGACTTCGCCATGGCTTCGCCATGGCTTCGTCCCTCACCCCCGCTGATCCCGGTTGGTAGTGACCCGGCCCTACCCCAACCCCCAGCCCAAAATTAAGGCAATTTTTTTTTTTTCGCGCTCGGGGTGGCCCCGAGCCCCAGACCCATATATAAATCACTGCACCACAGCAGGGCCTTATATATAAAAACTCCTCCCACGTAACTGTCCATAAATTGCTCGGAGTTACTAAAAACCCCAGTTGCGGCACAACTGCACGTTTATGTACCCGACAGGGTGCACCTCTTTTGTGGTTGTCACTACTGTCCACCACAGAGACTGTCCTTCGGGAAGCAAAAGAGCCATGCGAAGAAGGCAAGTGTTGGGGTACTGTAGCAGTGTGCCGGGATCATTCAAGAACGTTGAAGTATGGCTAAAAAAGTGGTGTCACCTGAGGGGGTAATCTCGGCGGACAGCCGCGGTCTTCGCTTTCTTGGCAACACGTCATGAAACAGCCAGAAATACCAGCGCCGCAGGCGCGGAAAATTTTTCAAGCTATTGGGCCAGTCGCAGGTTCCAAAATTGAGGCTGTACATTGCTTATCCAAAGGTGCAGTAACCGGTGCTGTGTACTGCTAGTGTGACTGCTGTACTGTAGCACTACTACTGGGCCCCTCAGCCGGGGCATTCTGTGCTTTTTTTTTTTTTTCGTTGCTCGGACTTGGTCCGAGCACCAGACCCATATATAAGCCACTGTACCACAGCAGGGTATTAGTTTGAAGGCTTCTGGGATTTGCAGATTTAGACCGTTACTATGGGGTGGCTTTGGGCGGTGTTTCGGTGCCGTTTTCGCCGATGTACGGCGTCTTGGGGCAGAGCCGACACATCTCCACAACTTCGTTCGGCAAAAAAGGGGTCTTCATGGGTCCTTTATGGGTCAATTATGGTCACCCCGTCAGTTTGGCGACACATTTTGCGGGCGTTTTTTCAACGTACACCAGCCTGGATCAAGCTTTTCGGGGTTTTCCGAATGCTTCTGGGTTCCCTGTGGGGGGGTGCCATATGGGGACGCGCTCCAAAAACAGTCAAAATCGTAAACAGACAGTCTCGTCAGGCAGCTGAAGGCCGGTGACCTGGGGACCTATTTTCCTATGATTCCTATGATAATAGGCCCACGGTTTTGGTGTGCACCGCCGTGCTTACAACAACATCGCGCGCCGAAGGCGCGACGGAAATTTTGGGCAAAAAGTGTGTGGGCAACTCTTAGCTCGTGTGGGATACTCAACTGTTAAACAGGACCTTGGCCCGGTAATGAAGCACAGCGGCTGCCGACCCGAAGCTGAACCCAATTGAACGGCAGCGGCTGGGTCTCAGCAGCGGAGGCTCAGCAGCCATCCAGCATCTTCAGCACACCCCCCGCCTATATTTACTTTGAACACTGTTTTTTGAACATTTTTTTCATCTGTACTTTATTGGTGGCTTGCCGTGGCTACCCTTGAAGGAAAGCGGCTCCGGGTTCTGCCCGGAAACACCTTGGGTGGAAAGAAGCGGGAGGGAGTTTGATCACATCAGAGAGTAAGAAAGAACGCAAGGGAGAGAGGGCGAAAACCGTCTGTAGGGTGGCGGGCTTGCCTCGTTCATCTTCGACGATGGGAGACGTCGACGCACTGCTTGACCGGGCATCATGCTTGGCTGAGAAAGGCGTCGACGAGAAGGTGAGGCAGCAGCTGGTGAGAATGATGAACCTCGTTCTCACCCTGATGGAAGCCGCGCACTCCGGGGCGCCGCCCGCAGCCGAAGCAAGGAAACCCGGCCCGACGGTCACAAACGCACAGCCCCCGCCGCCGGACCGGACCCGGCCGGCGGTCGCAAGCGCACAGCCTCCGCCGCCGGACCGGACCCGGCCGGCGGTCGCATGCGCACCCCCGCTGCCGGACCGGACCCGGCCGGAGAAGACTCGGTCCTCTGCGTCTGCAGAGCAACCGGACCCACCGGCGAACAACACCTGGGCGCAGAAAGTGCGCGATGCAGCGGCGGGGCAACCGAACACGCCCAAAGGGAGCACGTGGGCCGAAAAGACCCGTCGCACTCGACCGAAGGCCGTCATGGTACTCGATGGCTGGGGAGTGCCAAAGGTCGAGTCAGGTGTCGAGATGGGGAACAAGAAGGGCGGCGTTCTTGTTGCCGCGAACACCGAGGATGCGGAGTACGCATGGGGGGCTGCCCTGGACCTCATCGGGGTCTGTCCGGGCGCCAAGGTAGCCGTCGTGTGCACCGTACCGTGGGCGGAGTCGGCGAGGCACCTGGTGGTGCTTTCTAACGGGAACCACCAGGACGTGTGGGCAAAGTACTGCAACGTCACCCCGCCGACGGTATCGTGCAAGACGGTCGCCCCCGGGCAGCCGACGACTCAGGTGTGCCTATTCCAGGTACGTGCCGCCTATGTCCACGCCACTACGTGGGAGACGGCGATGAAGGCTGGCCAGTCGGTCAGGATCATGGCGAAGAAGGCGGCGGAAGCCGAAGGTCTGCGCATGGACTGGTCGTCGGTGTTTACGAAGGTGCACCGACGACAGGGCGTGTGTGAGGTGAGCGTCCGCGTTCCAGTCGAAGACGTGCCGAAGCTGCTTCGGAGCTCCGGGAAGGCCGGCACTTTCTGGAAGGCCATGTCGTTTGTCAACGGAACGGACACGCTGCCGGCGGTGTGGGTGAGCGACTGCGCCCTCGAGGAAGCGCGCCAGATAGCTGCCAGGACACCGAACACATTCGGTGTGATCGGCGGCGCGAAAACCGGCGTCTTCGGCATACGAACGACCCCGGAGCACGTCGCCGCCACGGAATCGGCGGTCGGGAAGAAGCTGTCGAAGCGCCAGCGTCGGGGTGACAAGTACATCGTCACCACGGCGTGTCCGGCGGAGCACCCGTCCGACCTCCTCGCCGCCTGCGCAGCAGCCGAATGGAATGTGGAGCCGGTCGGTTCGTTCAAACGGCGAGGGGATACTGTGTGCGTGGTCATTGCCGACCAGGGACCTCCGGCACCAGTGCTCTACCGCCTTGATCGGGCGTCAATCTCGATCAGGAAATACGACCGATCCATCGACGCGAGGCAAAAGAAGGGGTTCACCACGCAGTGCCAGCGGGTGAAAATTAATCTCCCTCGTGAGTTCCTCGCGAGCCTCCAAGAACGCCCAGAACCCGTTCCGGGACAGAAGCGGAGCCGCGCCAGCGATGAGACGACGACCCAAGACAAGGTGGCGCGGCTCGACACCGCTGACAATATGGCTACCGACTGCCGGCACGCCAACTGGCAGGAGTCATACGAAAACGATAAGGCGTTCCTATGCGAAGTCTGCTGCAAGCGTATGCAAGTAGGACAGGCGAGGCGTCAATGTGCACACGGCCCCTGTGAGGCGGTGGTTTGCCATGCGTGCTGGGCTAAACTGCAAGACGCCCCCCCAACACCGCCCTCGCCTGCGCAGGCGCCCGCCGTCGACCCCGCGGACTCAAAATGGTGAACCCTCAATTATACCACGCGTCATACGCGTCACACAATCTTACCCACACTACATCTTCTGGGTCCGGCCCTCGCCTACCACCCTTGCGTGTAGTTACGATCAACGTAACCTCGTTGTTGAAGAACGTGCTCCTCCTTTGCGGCATTGTGGCGGACATCATCTGCTTGCAGGAGACGAAGCTGACGAGCACCGGGCAGAAGAAAATCCGGATGGCCCTGAAGGAGTGTGCTGCTCTCGACGTCTGGCAGCCTTTCTTTGGTTCCTGTTGCGAAGGGCGTAAATGTGGCAACGACGTTCCATCCCAGATAACCGGGGGGAGCGCCGGTGTAGCAATCCTTGTGAGGAAAGGCCTGCCGGCATGCGTGGTTAGCCCGTTCGATGTCGTTGAAGAGCGGGCCTACGAGGCAGCTCGCTTCCTCCACGTACGTGTCGCGACCGGAAGCGGCAAGGGTGCGCTCCATGTGGTTTCGTTGTACGGACATTGCGGCCACTCGGCTCGGATTGAACGTGAGAAGCTGGTCGAGGGGGTTCTCTGGGGCATGCGCCGGCGCCTGGGCGCGGTACCGATTGTAGTTGCAGGTGACCTGAACACAGACCCTCTGAACTCTCCTGCCCTACGCTTCGCACTGCGAAACGGGTGGACTGACTGTGCCGAGCTTCACGCGAAGTCCCTGAACAGGCCTCCGGAGCACACCTGCTACCACGGGGAGCCGTCACGCATTGACCTTGTGCTTACCAACGAAATCGCCTCTTCCGCTCTTGGAAACGTAGAAACCTTCGAGGCCGGGTTCCCGACGCATAAGGCGATTCGAGCTGTCTTCCACCTCACCGCTTTCCAGCAACTTAACGCGGTGTTCCGCTTCCCCCGCGCCATCCCTGGGTCCGGTCTGACTGACCGAACCGACACCGCAGCCCTCAAAGCTGTAGTCGCGAAATACCGACTCGCCGACCCGTGCCCCCGCGGACTAGAAGGCAGCCAGAGGGTGGATTTTCTCTGGCTGCGTATCTCGCGGGCGGCGGAGGATTATCTGCTCCAGAAGTCCAAGATTGAGGGTAACCTGGCGGCCTACCGCGGGCGAGGAGAGCGGCGGAGGCTGAGCACCCAGCGCGTGTCCGCGAGGCCGTCCCCGGAAGGTGCGGGGGCCGACACCGCACCTCTGAAGAGAGCCAGGTGTCTTCTCGGGCGCATGCGGGAGTACTCGGCCGCACGAGCCAAATGGGAAGATATGTCCAGCGCCCCGTGCCCGTTGTCGCTCCTGCTCAAAGGGCAGTGGGACAAAATACGGTCGTTTCAAAGCTTCATCCTCCAGCGTACGGACGGGAAATGTGCTTTGCCACTGGTACCGCCATCGGCGAAGGCCGCGCGGGGCCTATCACACACTATCTCGGACGTGTGCCAGAGCCTGGCCCAGACTACGTTAAATTCGAGGTACCTGGAAATCGCAAGGTGTCAGCGCGAGCTCCGTAACCCTCTGGGTAAAGAGTCGTTTGCTTGGGTGAAGAAGGAGGCGCCGCCGACATTCTATTTTACGAACGGTCGCGACGGGCGACTCACGGCGAACTTGGTGGAAGTTGATGCGACGGTAAGGAGGAAGTGGGACCCCGTGCTACGCATGTATGCCGGGAAGAAGGAACCCGAGTTCGCCCCCTTCCTGCGAGAATATGGTGACTTTATTGCGCAACACCCGTGCCAACTGGGCCCGATCACGGCCGACCGCCTACGGTCGGTAGCGAGGAAGAAAGGTGTGCAATCGTCATGCGGCGTGGACGGCTGGCGCATGCGAGAAGTTGCGGCCCTGCCGGACACAATCCTAGAAGGGTTTGCTGCAGTACTGAACGAAGTCGAGGAGACGGGCCTATGGCCCGACGGGGTTCTTGACGCGCTAGTCACCCTGATTCCCAAGGGAGAGGGAGATGACCCCCTGAAGCTGCGGCCCATCACCGTCTCCAGCGTCGTTTATCGTCTTTGGGCTAGTGTGCGTCTGCAGGAGGTTCTTGTCTGGCAAGAGCAGTGGATACACGAGTCCCAACATGGCTTCCGGAAAGGCCACTCCTGCGACGACGTCATCATGGACATCGCGCTGTCGATAGAGGAATCCCTTATCAACGGAACGCCGCTACATGGGATCGCGCTCGACTTTGCGAAATGTTTTGACCGCGTTCCGCAAGGTTTGGTACTCGACCTAGTTGAGGCTCTGGGGCTGCATGAGCGTGTGCTGGCGCCTCTGCGCCACGTCTATAAGTACCTCAGACGTCGTTTCAAGTACCCTCTGGGAGTGGGCGATGAATTCAAGGTCACGAACGGCATCCTCCAAGGCTGCCCTATCTCCGTGGTCCTGATCAACGCCCTTCTGTCCGTGCTCTCGAAAGCCCTGGTCAGCCGGGCACGAGTGAGTCCGAAGTCCTTTGCTGATGACTTGTACCTTCTCTCGCGACTCGCGAAGCTGCTCCAGGAAGGAATAGATGTCACCGCGATATTTGGGAATCTGACCGGCCTCGCTCTCAACGAAGGCAAGTGTGCCGCCTTCTCGACGTCGAAAAAAGGCCCCCGTCTCGAGGTTGGAGGCAAGGCGATGAAATCGGTGAAGACCGTTAAGGTTCTGGGCGTTCCCCTGGGCACAGAAGGGCCTGTGGACAACGGTAGGTCTGACGCGACCGTGGAAGCCGCAGCCAGGCTAGAAGCGTCGCCACTGAAGCCGCGCACCAAGTTCCGCGTCATGCAGACGATCGCGGCATCCGCCCACTACGGCGCGGCCTACTGCGCCAACTCGGCCGGGGGCTTCGCGAACAACTCCGTTCTTCGCACGGCTCTCTCCGCCTGCTTGATTCCTCGCTCAAATCGGGCGAAGAGCCCCCTCGCGACACTTACCCTCGTTGCGAAGGCGCACTTGTGCGATCCGGCATGCGCCTCCGGGTACAGCTCACTCCGCACCGCCGCGAAGCAATACCAGAAGGAGAGATTTCGGCTGCGAATGGATGCCCTCCTTGTATCCGGGGCTGACGCCTCCTTAAAGGGCCCCGTCGGGCTGATATCCAATCTCCTTCGGGAGATACGTTTCCTGCCGGCGAAGCGGCACAGTTTCGAGCTGCTATCGTTCGAAGGTGCGACCGTGCCCTTCTCCGGGAAGGAGGCACTGCACTTCGTCCGTGAGGGCCTGCGTCTTCGAGCGTGGCGCTACCTGACGACACAAAGGCAAGGCTATTCGGGTATCGAGAGGGGGGTGGATGTGCGCCTGTTGAACAGACTGTGGCAGAACCGCGCGACGGGGGACAGGCTCAGCTTTGCAATCCGCAAATGCATCGCAGGAGCGGTGTACTCTCGCGAGTGGTGCAACAGAAGATGGGGAACGGGTGACGGCGTATGCGAGTTCTGCGACGGTGGGACTCCGGGGACCCTGCTACACTATTTCTGGGAATGCCCGGGACCAGGGGGCAGGTGGGTCAATCTACACTGCCGACTCGACGTCGCAGGAGTGGCGGCACAGAATATGCCCCTATGCCTGAGCACACGGGGGATTCCCCCCATCGGAACCCCGCCGGTACTCGTGGAGAGGGTCCAGAAGCTGATCGGGACCATCTCCATCGAGATGGCGCAAGCGCAGCACAATATCGCGACGACGCGCCCCTGGGAGCTTGCCTCCGCCGCGGCAGGGAGATATGACGTTGAGCTGGCAAGGGACAGCCGTGAGCTCCTCACGAAGCAGATTGGGACGCGCTTCGCGGCGTCGCTAGTCTACTGGCTAAGGAATCTACGTTGGGTCAACACCCCCCCTCTCCCCACGACCGGCGTGGAACTCGCTTTGGATTTTGAGGCCTACACGCGATCCAAGCTGCCTGGGGAAACGTTTGCCGAAAAAGGGTTGCAGATAGGATATCTAGCACGAGCCATCAACGACCTAAGCTTTGCTGACACGGGGGCCTCAGCCTTCCCCGGGAAGTGGAGACAGGGTGTATGCTCTTTACGCTGCCTGGGTGCGCCGGCAATGCCGGGATTCTCACACCGTCCACGTTTTGCAGCTGGACGGAGGACAGAGCTGATGTTGAACGGCATAGAAGCAGTATGCTCCAAAGACAGGTGGAACGACGCCAAACCCGTGTACCCTCAGGACGTAGCTTTCGCTAATTGGAAGCTGAAGTTTCCCATCAAGGTGTTTGCCGCCGCCGTAGGCCGCGCAGTCGCGAGGAAGAAGAGGGCCCGCAGCGCTACAAGGCGGCGATCCCCCGCGAGACGAGCTCACCCGCCGGCCAGAGCGCCCGCTGCAGCACCAACTCCGGTGCTACCACTCACTGTAGCAGAGCCGCGACCTGCGGCGCGCCTCCGGAGCGACTTACGCCCGCCGTAGCAGTGCGAAGAGAAGTGAGGAGACCGGAAACTCCCCGGAGAGATGGTCCCTGCACTCTAACTCGTCTCTCTCTCTCTCTCTCTTTTTTTTTTTTTTTTTTTTTTTTTTTCCCGCCAAGTCCGGTTTGCAGATTTAGACCGTCGGTCTAAATCTGCAACGGAAACTAATCCCCTGCCGGTAACTCCGGTTTGCAGATTTAGACCGTCGGTCTAAATCTGCAACGGAAACTATTCCCCTGCCGGTAACTCCGGTTTGCAGATTTAGACCGTCGGTCTAAATCTGCAACGGAAACTAATCCCCTGTACCACAGGGTATTAGTTTGAAGGCTTCCAGGGTTTGCAGATTTAGGCCGTTACTATGGGGTGGTTTTGGGCGGTGTTTCGGTGCCGTTTTCGCCGATGTACGGCGTCTTGGGGCGGAGCCGACACATCTCCCCAACTTCGTTCGGCAAAAGAGGGGTCTTCATGGGTCCTTTATGGGGTCTTTATGGGTCAATTATGGTCACCCCGTCAGTTTGGCGACACATTCTGCGGGCGTTTTTTCAACCTACACCAGTCTGTTTTCGGGGTTTTCCGAATGCTTCTGGGTTCCCTGTGGGGTTGGGTGCCATATGGTGCTCCAAAAACAGTCAAAATCGTAAACAGACATTCTCGTCAGGCAGCTAACTATGATAGTAGGTCCACGGTTTTGGTGTATCTGCACCTGCACCGCTGTGCTTACAACAACATTTTTAGCGGTCTTCTTAGCAACATCGCGCCGAAGGCGCGACGGAAAATTTGGGCAAAAATAATTCTGCCGCCCCTTTATCATGTGTGGGCCACTCTTAGCTCGTGTGGAAGCTGAACACAATTGAACGGCGTCTCAGCAGCAGAGGCTCAGCAGCCTCCCAGCACCAGCACACTGCTACAAACACCACACCCCCCGCCTATATTTACTTTGAACACCGTTTTTTGAACTTTTTTTTTTTTTTCCCGGCCAAGTCCGGTTTGCAGATTTAGACCGTCGGTCTAAATCT
The DNA here is from genome assembly GCA_030068145.1 of Diplonema papillatum. Taxonomy (NCBI): domain Eukaryota; phylum Euglenozoa; class Diplonemea; order Diplonemida; family Diplonemidae; genus Diplonema; species Diplonema papillatum. The sequence continues at coordinate 85,618 of JAPJBO010000900.1, forward strand.
GCAACGGAAACTAATCCCCTGTCGGTACCGGGGCAGCAGTTTGTTGTGAGAATGCAGGTGAGCAGAGACCTCTGCGAGCTCCCGATCAAGCTGCGGCTGATCAAAGTTGAGAGAACAAACTAGTGTGGTGCTGCCGAAGGCATGCGGCGGTGGCACTGTGTCACAAGTCGCAGACAATATTCCAAGATCAAAGGAGGTAAACGCTGCTGTAGCCCCGCACGAAGACACACATTAAAGGCTGGGTGTTCGTGGCGGGCGTCAGCGTTCAACTAAAAATGCCGTCAACCCCCCTCCGATACCCAAGCCTCTACGGTCAACCGGAGACTTTAAAATACCGACCTTTTAACGCTAGTAAATCTGAGTTTAGTGGCGGGGTAAGCGTTCAACTAAAAATGCCGAACAGTTCCGACAACTGGGTTTTCACGCCGTCAGCAGAAGGACACCTACCCAATCCCATACACCCCCTAAACGCATTAGAGGACTTCCAAGGTTCACAACGGAGCGACACATCACCCGCAAACGAGCGGCACCCTCTCACTTTTCTCAACCCCCTCCATACCCAAGCCTCTACGGTCAACCGGAGACTTAAAAATACCGACCTTCTAATCCACAAATAACGCTAGTAAATCTGGGTTTAGTGGCGGGCGTAGGCGTTCAACAAAAAATGCCGAAGCAGTTCGACAGAAGTCGGGTTCGGTGAACTGGGTGAAGAGAACTGATGTCCCGTTGCCAGTTCGTTGTGATCTCGAAAGGCAACGCTGGCAGCGTGTTTGGGAGGAGATTAGCCTAGCGGTCGTGTTCTCTCACCAACAAACTAACTTCCCCCTGCACGTACGAACAGAAAGCCCGTCCCATTCTCGGTGCCTCCACGAAAAACAAATAGTAAACCGCAACACAGCGTTGCGCTCGCACCGGAACAGGACCGAAAGTCCCTCAAGAGAGACCCCAGAATGTCCCCAAGACCAAACAGAACCCCAAAATGACCCACCCAAGTGCCCACCGATACACTCCTACTTCGGGGGCAGGCATGCGTTCGCGAGCGAAACCTGAGACGAAAACACGAGGTGCGCACACGCACCGCCGAGAGAGAAGCACAGATCTGATCCGGTCCGTCCCTATCTCTTGCAACCGTGCATCGAAATTCCCGGTATTGCTTGTATTCTTCGGCTCTATCGAGAGGCTCGGACCGGCTCAAGATCTAATTCATTATTTACGAAGTCTTACACTCCCTCTCCCCTTCACACATGTGAAGAGGTAGGATTTAGCCCAAACACCGAACTAAGATATTCTCCCGCAAAAAGTCTCAAGCGAACTATAACCTATAAATCCCGGATTCTCAAGCGAACTTCAGCTCTACAAAAGCGGATATCATGCAGTCAAAACCTTGTGCCCTTTTTAGAGTGCAAGTTTTTGGTAAACGCTGCCGTGGGGCCGACGGCCCTCAAGAAAAAAATTGATTCATCAAAACTTACCGCAGTATTTGTTCCATTTTTTTAAGCCCATTTTTTTCCCAGAAAAAAGGGCGGCCATTCTTTTTGGGTCTAAAACCCTGTTACCAAAAAGACGCAAGGTTTTGACCCTGCATGATATGCAGTGTGCACAACCCGACTGGCGGAGATCCAGTACTCGTTCCTTACCTGAAACCGTATCCAGCTACAACGACCCCCCCTCTTCGCAGGTGTCGACGCTAAACAATCTCGCTTCGTTGCTTTTCCACAAGCGGACGCCTCAGTCGTGGAAAGAAGCTGACGAAATGTACCGGACGGCGCTGGAGAAGCAGCAGAGGCTCGAAGAACTCCACGGAGACGCAGCGGCCGAGCAGGTTGCAGAAGGCCGCACGGAGACTGCGAACAACCTAAGGGTGTTGACGAACACAAGGAGGAAATGGGCAGCCGTGAAGCTGCAAGCCACGTTCCGAAGGTTCTGCGCGAGAGCCAGGTACGGGACCTTTCATCCCATCCCCCTCCCCATCTTTGATGCTAGGTAGGTAGGAGGTAGCACACACTACCAGACCAGCGGAGGCCACCGCAAAAAGATTTCTTACTTTTCCTTATCCCTCAAAACCAGCACCAAGAACAACGACTCCCCATCTTTGAATGCGCGAGAGGCAGTGTCCTGCCTAAACAAGATTTCCCCCCATGCACCCACTCCATGGCTCTCTCGCACGGCAAAGTCTCGCTAGATCGACCTAACGTAAGGACCCACTTTTCACTCTGATACTTCACAAAAAAGTCAGGTGCCGGCGGACACCGTATACTTACTCTGTAGGTATGTATACCACCATCACGCAGTGTGTGTGGATACTACGCGCATCGAGGACCTCAGGATGAGTACTCACCCACGCGGTGCCAGTATCCAGCCACTGTGGTAGATACCACACCTCGTATGGTCCACGAGTAGCTGAGGATTGCATCCACGAGCTCGTGACGAGGACCTCGAGGTCATCAGGAGGTGGTACTACGACGTGGCATCTACACATACGTGGTTGGTGTATGCATACGTACGTACATACTACCTACATACCCTAGGGATACCATGAGGTATCCCGTGGTGGTGGTATGTGGTGACATGTGGTACCACGCGCATCAATACTACTACGTAGTACCACCACGTGGTACTCTGTAGGTAGTAAGTCGTAGACTCTGGAGACTCTAAAATTCAGGCTGCGATCTCCTCTCCCCACCCTGTTGTTGTAAACGTCCTTGCCCATCACCACTGCGTCTACTTTGTGAAGCGCGCATGCCACGAAAGCTCCAATCAAAAAGACCATCCACACACAAGCACACGTACCGCCAGATACGATACGCAGTAAAGTTTACGACTAGTACGTCAAAGGAACTTTTTGACAATGGTCACCCGGAGACTTTAAACCACCGGATCCACCCAAAGCGAACTTTCATACCCAAGCCTCTACGGTCAACCTGAGCCTTCACAATACCGACCTTCCAATCCACAATTTTTTTTTTGCCTTTATGACTGGTACCAGGGAAAGCCTGCTACACGGGAGCCAAGCTTCACGTGTTCGGCGGTACTGCAGAGCCACGGGCCTACGGGTCAAGTGGCTACCGATTTCCCAAACTAAAGCATCAAGGCGTGGCGCACCTTGGGGCTTGGCGCTCGCTCTCGTCGAGACGGTCAGCCGCAGGGCAGAGCGGACGGGGTTGTAGCACTGTGCTGCCTCCGACTCAAGCTTTGCAAACTGTGTGGTTGACCGTCACGTTCCTGGACCAGGAGCGGCCTTTTTCTTTTTCTTTTTCTTCTTCTTCTCTTCTTCCTTTATGACTACGGTCACCCGGAGACTATAAAACCCCGGATCCCTAAGCGAACTTGCACTCTAAGAATCCGCCAAAACAGATGCCGGCGGATGAGGGAAGCACACCGGTGCTTTCCGCTGCTCGCTGTGCACGCGGGGGACGGCGGCGTGGAGCCGCGGCACGACTTCTTCGGCGCGTACCGCCTCCGGGCGCCGGCCGCCTGGCTGCACGGCTACCCGACGTGGGACATGGCGGAGGAGGCACCCGACTACGATGCACGCGTGCGGGCGCGCGGCGGCGGCGGCGAGCCGGCGGCGGCGGCCGGGTCGCGGGAGTGCACAGTGTTCCCGTACTGCATCGCGAGGGCCGCGGGGCGGTGGTGCGTGGGCACCGAGCTGAATCGCGACATGGCGTTTCGGCAGGTGCTCCGGTCGGATCGAGAAGGTGCCGGCAGCCCGGCAGACTGCACGGCTTACAGCGTGGACGGCTCGCACGCGGCACGCGCCCCGCGGCGGAAAACCAGCACGACCGCCCTCATCTCCGAGGTGCCTCCGACCCCTCGGTTCACAGCCTCCTCCGTGGTGATTCAACCGTTGCATCACCGGCTGCAAGCGCTCGAAGCGGCCGATCGATCGGCGGTGGCGCGGGACGAAGAGGCGGCGGCGGCGCAGGCGCTCGACAAGGCGCGGCAGGGCCCCCGGGGCCGCGCGGACAAGGAGAAGGCGCAGCAGGCGCGGTCGGTCGGCACGCTCGAAGCCTACCGCCGGGCGCAGCTCGAGAAGGACTGCCTCGAGCGGTTCGCGATGCTCCTGTACCAATCGGAGGCCGCCCGCCGTGAATTGGTACGTCTCAACACCTCGCAAATAATGTATTTCTCTCCCCCCCCCACAACCCAAACCAGAACCCCCTTTTTTTAATCTGACGAAGGAAGGATGCGATAAACATTGGAACCAGAAAGTTGTGAAAGCACCGGAACAGGACCGAAAGTCCCCGTCCAAAGGACCCACTGAAGAGCTCTAACTTTGGATTGGTATGCGTTCAAGAGCGAAACCAGAGACAAAGAACGAGGTGCTCACAACACCGCGGTGAAAAAAAGAAAAAAAGAAAAAAAGAATACAGAGGAATAGTCCCTCAAGGTTCCAGACCCTACCTGCGGAGTCTTACACTCCCTGCGACCCTTTTCCCTTTCCCCTATTTTATTTTACACTTTCTTCGACGAAGACTTGATGCTAGCATCAAACATGCATGCGAGGCAGTACTCTGCCTAAACATTAAACTAAGTTTTCCCCCCCTCTGACTTTTGGATTGGTCTGCGTTCAAGAGCGAAACCTGAGACGAAGAACGAGGTGCACACGACACCGCGGTGAAAAAACACAGGGGGCTAGTCCCTCAAGGTTTCATACCCCCGCACACTCCCCTCTTTACCCCCTTTTTACCTCTTTCTATTTTGCATCCCTTTCCTAGACAACATCTTCCTCGAAGAAGACTCGAAATGTTTTTTTCAGGCATGTTTGATGCTAGCATCAGGTCTTCTTCGAAGAAATGCGTAGAAAGCTGGGGGGGGGGAAATCTTAGTTTAATGTTTAGGCAGAGCACTGCCTCTCATCACTTGTTTTAGTTGTAGAGTAGTTTCAGCAGTAGTGTGAGTTTGATCAAAGTAGCATCAAGGCAGCCAACAACAAAGACCAGCCACAGTCAACGCCGCGTGGGTGCGGGCTTTTGATATTAATCATCATGTTTCAAACCCCCGATTGCGCGTTACCTGGAAGCACCAGAGGGTGTCCTGCTGCCCCTAGCTAGTATTAGTAGTGCGTTGCTCAGGGTAGTCGAAGGCCTGACAATCACACTAATGCAACAAATTTACACTATTAGTAGTAGTCTATCTCGTCTGCCGATGCAGCAGGCGCAGGAGGTCTTGCTTTACCTTTCTCTTCTTCATGGACCCGCCCATCCCGACTGCCCAGCGAACTGCGAAAGGTTTGCCTATTGTGATGAGGTGGTTGACCAGGCCCCCATGAAGCCTTATACACGACACGGCTACGGCCGACTCCTCAGCCATTGGCTGCTAAGCAGCACTTCATTCCGCGTCGCGTCAAGTACATGATGCTGGCGGTTGGGGGATCGGCGACCGCAACTCAATGAAGGTGCGGTCAACAGTGTCGCCTCGTGAAGGCCCCATGACACCCATGACACTTGCTTTAAAGAACCCAAATAACGAAGGTCTAGCATCCCGGATACTCGAGCTCAAACTGGAAGGGCACCCACTCCACAGGACCTGAAACGCGTCGTCAGAAAGTTCGAGGACCTATTGGAGCAAGCCGCCGAAGCGTTGGGCTGCGACGAGTTCTACATACTCAGCGACGACAGCGAATCGGAGGAAGGCGCCGACCGTCCACCGCCCGCGACGCGGAAGGCGGAGAAGAAGGAGCGGGCGCAGGTGCTCGCGGCCGCGAAGGACGGCGCCCGCCGCATCGCGGCCGAGCGCGCCGCCGCAGCGGAGCAGCTGGGCGTCGTCGCCGACGAGCTACGTGCCCGGGTTGCCGCCGGCCGCGCCGAAGGCGCCCTGCGGGAGGCGGCGGCGGCGCGGTTGGCCGGCGAGAAGCTCGCTGAAGCACTGTATGGCGACGAGGCCCGGACGCGCGGCGGCCTCACAGCTGCAGAGGGCAGCGAGCGGGATTCTTTGGCCGCCGTGTCCAGAAACACGCTGGCAAACACACGCGCCGCTTCGGAAGCGGTGGGTCTCGCGGTGCGAGACGAGGAGAAGGGCAGGGCCGCGGTGGCGGCGGAGGAGGCGGGGAACCGGCTCGAAAATGAGCGGGATTCGGCGGCCGTCCTGTCCAAAAACGCGGTGGCCCGCGCCGCCGCGGAAGCGGTGCGGGAGGAAGGCGAGGGCAGGGCCGCGGTGGCGGGAGCCGAGGCGAAGGACCGGCAGGGCGTTGACAAGGCGTGGCACCGCGGCCGCGCGCAGTGCGAGAAGCTGGCGCTGCACGGGGCCGCCGAGGCGCGCCGCCGGAACGATGTGGCGCGGGCTGAGTGGTCGGCTCGGGAGGACATGCAGGAGGCGGTCGTCCAGCACCGGCACGGGGTGGCCGCGGCGGGGCTCCTGCGCGGCGAAGCCGCAGCCAGAGCGGACGTCGCAGCGGCTGAGCGAACCGAGCACGAAGCACACGCCGCACGGCGCTCGGAGACTTTCCAGTCGCACGAGCCGGCGGCGGTAGGCGCCGGCGCCACGCGGCTGCTCACGGAGGAGGCGGCGATGCGCCTCCGGGCGGCCGACAGGCGCGACGACGCCTTCCACCGTATTTGCAAGCAGGCGCGGGCCGAGCTGCGCGAAGTAGTAGAAGCCGCGGTGCGGCAAGAGGAGGCGCAGCGCGCCTTGATACACGTGGAGCAGGCGGCCTCCGCCGGCGGACTGACCGAGTCGCTGGCGGGCGCCGCCTGCGAGGCAGATCGGCGCGGGATGGACCGCGTCAAACTCGACGAAATCATCGAGCGCGACAACCTCCGGAAGTCCCACGCCGAGCGGCTCCGCGCGCTGTGCGCGAGCTTCGACGGCGAGACGCAAGCCCGCCTGTTGGAGCAGAGGTGCCGGCAGCTGGGGTTCACTGGCGACGTCCGGTCGCCCGCGGCGCTCGCGGCGTTCCGGCAAGGGCTGTACGGCGCCGCTGCCATCGAGCAG
>JAPJBO010000901.1:0-92540 GCA_030068145.1 Diplonema papillatum
AACTTAGCTTCGCCCGAACTTTGCTTCGCCCCGAACTTTGTTTCGCCCGAACTTAGCTTCACCCGAACTTTGCTTCACCAGAACTTAGCATTTCCCGAACTTAGCTTCGCCCGAACTTTGCTGTTCCCCGAACTTTAACTGCTGCCTCCAGTCTCGCCACGCGCCGGCCTTAGCCGAGCGCACGTACTTTTAAGTACCAACAATCTTGCGGGTTGCCTCTGCAATGTATTGTGCAGGCTAAAAAGACGTAGGCAGCGTGTTTTGGTGGTTGATCAGAATTCCTCACCTGAATATACACAGGGTAAATACAAGTGGGAAAACGATCAACCGGCACGCACAAACAAAACGAAGCGCCTGTCCTTTTTTGTATAAGCACCAGCTTTGTAGGAAATGCTTGAGGAGACTGCCAGTTGCGAAAGATCAAAGGAGGTAAATGTGGCGGGCGTAAGCGTTCAACAAAAAAGACCCACTTTGTAGTTGTATTGTTTTCTCCCCCTCTAGCCTCCTTCGAAATGAGCACAAGGCAGTCCCTCGAGTATTTCAAGTGCGTAATTATGCCTACATCCCTCACTACCCGACTCCCAGCCTCAATGGTCAACCAGGGACCCTAAAACACCGAACCTCGAAGCCACAATAAACGCTGCAAAAAAGAGGTCGAAAGACACCAATCATCTGTACGTCCCGCGGATCGTCGGAAAACACAAAAAACCTCTCACTTTTCTCAGCCCTCTCAACCCTTTACCCAAGCCTTTACGGTCAACCGGAGACTTTTAAAATACCAACCTTCTGATCCACGAATTTGTTTGTGCGCACTCCTTCAAAGTTTGACAAACCTGTTTTATTGACAGAAGTGAAGAAAGTGATGATGAATAAAACAGCTTTGAAGGTAGTACGCTGCCATCGGTCGGGTTTACTCTTTTGACAAATTGCATTTGTTAGGCACAAAAGCGCCAAAATAAGTCGAATAGTCGGCAACAGGCAGCAAAGATACACACGCAAACATACTATACCTTAAAGGAACCTTTACGACTATGGTCACCCGGAGACTATAAAACCCCGGATCCCTAAGTGAACTTGCACTTTAAAAACAGACCTCTGAAAAAAACACCCGCAGGTTCATCCCCGCGGACTGCTTCTCGGCGGAGAGCGCAGACTCCTTCCGCGCGGCGCTGGTCGGCGGCGAGATATCGCCGCCCCTCTTCCACGCGATCAGCTGCCAGTTCTCGTTCCACTACGCGTTCTCGACGCGGGCGTCGGTGGCCCGCACCCTGGCCAACATCTCGTCGCTGCTCCGCCCGGGCGGCGTCTTCTTCGGCACGACCGTCGACAGCAAGGAGCTTCTCCGGCGGAAAGCCGCCCACGGCGACACGTTCGGCAACGAAGAGTACCGAATCGAGTTCATCCCGACACCCCCCGACGCGAAGGTCGACCCGGAATGGACGTCCATGTACAGATTCACCCTCGAAGCCTGCGTCGAATCCGAAATCGAGTACGTCGCCCATTGGGACGCGTTCGTCGAACTTGCCCAGGAGCACGGGCTCGGCGTCATCGAGTCGCTTCCCTTCCAACAATACTACGAGAAGTACATCGCGGACGAGACGCAGCGCGACATCTGGCACAAGATGATGGGCGAACCCATGGACGCCGCCGAAAAAGCGGACAAGTTGCGGGCGGCCCAGCGCGCGGGTATGTGCAAGAGGGGTTTCTTGTTGTTGACGACGAGATTGTTGGTGGCTTTACAGATTTACCGTAATTGGATTAATGTTGAACCGGGTAAACCTGGGACACCCACAAAAATTTACCCTGCAAATCTACCCAAAAAAACCTTATCTTAGGACGGAAACAACCCGCACCACGTGAAGCACCGCAAGTGCCGCGAAATCCAAGCACCACACTGCGAGAAAATACATATAAACGCGGACAACAGACGGATACGGGCTACAAGGCAACCCCTGCTCAACTCAAGTGCTCGCCTGCCTTGATGGCACTTGCACCTTAAAGAACTCAATGCTCAACTTGTAGAACGTGGGGGGCCCAAGACTACACTCCACGAAGGAATGTACTTGGTGTCGGTCACAAACAGTCCCGGACATGGCTAGCCATAACCCATAACGAAAGCGTGCACTAAATATACAACCCGTAACCACATAGCCCTTTCTTGCTCTAAGAGAACCCATTCACGAACGGTCACACGGAGACCCTAAAACCCCGGAATTTCAAGCGAACTTTAACTCTAAAAATGGGGCTGGGTGTCCCAGGTTTTACCCGGTTTGGCATTCTTTTGTTGTACTGACAATCTTGCGGGTTGCCCTTCAATGTATTGTGCAGGCTAAAAAGACGTAGGCAGCGTGTTTTGGTGATTGATCAGAATTCCTCACCTGAATATACACAGGGTAAATACAAGTGGGAAAGCGATCACCCGGCACGCACAAACAAAACGAAGCGCCTGTCTTTTTTCTTCGGGGTTTGCGTACTCTGCAGACCATCACGACGTCACTGAGGTAGTAAAACTTCGAGTGGATGCATATCATGCAGGGTCACAACCTTGTGTCTTTTTAAAACGCTCCCGCGGGGCCGATGGCCTCCAAAAAAAATTTTGGAAAAAAAAAAAAATTTTGCTCAACGTCATCAAAAATTACTGCAGAGTTTGTTCCAAAATTTTAAAATTCAAAAAACCCAATTTTTTTCCTGAATTTTTTTTTTTGCCATTTTCAAAAAGACACAAGGGTTTGACCCTGCATGATATGGGCGTGCACGTTGGCTTTCCTTCGGACGCTACGACGTGCTGCTGGGCGCCCCTCCACCAGCATTGGCGGTGCTCAAGTCGCGGTTCGTTCATGTTCACATGATTATACAGGAACTTCAGTGTATTCTTCCGTGCGGGTGAAGTTGCTTCAAACCAACATATTGGCACCCTGGTGCTTGCCCGGGCGATTCTTGTTGACGATGCGATCGTGCACTGATGGTACCTACCCTCCCCCGGTCTGCGTTCAACAGCGAAACACGAGACGAAGAACGAGGTGCACACAACACCGCGGTGAAAAAAAAACACGGGGGGCTAGTCCCTCAAGGTTTCATTCCCCACTTTGGGAGCCGTACACTTCCCTCTTTACAACTTTCTATTTTCTATTTTCTATTTTGCATCCCTTTCCTAGACGACATCTTCCTCGAAGAAGACTTGATGCTAGCATCAACCATGCATGAGAGGCAGTGCTCTGCCTAAACATTAAACTAAGATTTTCCCCCTGTGCAAGAAAGTCAGGGTTTCACGTGTTTAAGAATTGCCCCTCATCCGACGGAGTTAACTGATTGCTCAGACACGGTTGTAGGGGCCTTCTCCCCGTGACGGATTCGCCTGTGCTCTAGTAGCACGGGTGGTCCTGGCTGTGACGAGCTACGAACAGCCGCCCGACAAACCAGACTCACACCGCTGTCCTGTCTGCAGACACTCAGGTTCCACGCTGATGATGGTCCGCCTTATGTGTCCGTGGCTTAAAGGACCGAAACACGGCGCAGACGGGACCAGTGCGGTGTTGAGCACATACCCATTCCAAGCACGTTCTTGCAATCACCCGACGGAGATCCCGCAATTCTTCTCAACCTTTTCAGTTTCCCTTGAAGCCAGACCGACGAAAACAACTCTCTTCCGTTCATCATTTGTATGAGCCGCGGTTGTGCGAGTGGCGAGCTCTTATTTCCTATACGACATCTTCCTCGAAAAATACTTGATGCTAGCATCAAACATGCATGAAAGGCAGTGTCCTGCCTAAAACATTAAACTAAGACTACCCAATTGACGACTTACTGCACCGCCGGACTCGGCACCAGATTTATTCACCACCGCAGGACTTGACCCTAGATGTATGAACTAGTTTTATTAACCAGACCAACACACACCGACACCCCCCCAAACACAGGTGCAAAGGGCGGGTGCCCCGGAGAGGCGGCGCCGGCGGGGCTGCTGCCGTCGTCTCCGAACCTGCGGCCTTCTTCGCCGGCGCTCCAGCCGACGTCGCCGAAGCTGCAGCCGTCGTCGCCGGTGTTGGCTGCCACGTCGCCCAACGCGGCGCCTTCGTCACCAGTGATGGCTGCCACATCACCCAACGCGGCACCCTCGTCGCCGGTGTTGGCTGCCACATCACCGAACGCGGCGCCTTCGTCACCAGCGATGGCTGCCACATCACCGAACGCGGCGCCTTCATCGCCGGTGTTGGCTGCCACATCACCCAACGCGGCGCCTTCGTCACCAGTGATGGCTGCCACATCACCCAACGCGGCGCCTTCGTCACCAGTGATGGCTGCCGCATCACCCAACGCGGCACCCTCGTCGCCGGTGTTGGCTGCCACGTCACCCAACGCGGCACCTTCGTCGCCGGCGGTGCAGCCGAGCTCGCCCAGCAAAGTGCCGTCCGCCGCCGACGCGGCCCGCAGCGACGGGCGGCCGGACTTGAACGAGTACCTGACCCCTGCACAGCAGCAAGGGGCCTTTCTCTACAGGACGTTCGCATTCGTAAAGAAACAGTGAACCGGCGACACGCCAGCTCGGAGAACAGCAAAGTGTTCGTAACGAAACACTGAACTGGCGATACACCAGCTCGGTTAACAACAAAGGGACTTTCCCTACAGAATGTTCGTAAATAAGCACTGCGACACGCCAGCTCGGATAACAGCAAGGCCTTTCTATGGAATCTTCGCATTCGTAAAGTAACACTGAACCGGCGACACGCCACCTCGGCAACAGCAAAGGGCCTTTTCCTATGGAATCTTCGCAGTCGTAAAGAAGCAGTGAACCAGCGAAACGCCAGCTAGCGAATAGCAAAGGGTCTCTCCCTCCGGAACGTTCGCATTCGTAAAGAAACAGTGAACCGGCGAAACGCCAGCTCGAATAGCAAAGGGTCTTTCCCTCGCATTCGTAAAGAGACAGTGAACCGGCGACACGCCAGCTCAAATAACAGCACAGAATGTTCGCATTCGCAAAGTAACAGTGAACCGGCGACACGCTTGCTCGAGTTTCCGAGTTTGCACCCCTCACAACTACCTAGCTCAAGCACCCACACTGAAAGAGCGCTAGCTTGCTCAAAAAGTGCAATCAGATGTCCTTTTCAAAGCCGCGTTGCTTGCAGTTTTTCTCACGACTCCGACCTGATGAACACATAGCGTAGACAGCCAGACAGCATAGTAGGATGTGTCGTCAGACGATTGGACAAGCACGGGTAACGCATACAGAGGAGTGGGTGCGAAAGGGACGGAGGTTTGCGGATCGAGAGCTTCGTAAACGGAGTTTCTGCTCTTCGTATCATCTAGCGAGAACGCCAAGTTCGGGCGATGCTAAGTTGTGAAGCAAAGTTCGCATGATATGGGGTAGTCGAAGGCCTGACAATCACACTACACAAATTTGTGGGTGGTGACCCCTCCGAACAGCCTCCCTGGCCCTGGTCCGCGCCTGATGCCGCAACCCCTTATCCCGGGCGGCGGCGCTTTGGCATGAGCCAGGAACCTCAAGGGGAGCAGCGCGAGAGGCATCATCCACGCTTCAAAGGCCCACACACTAATGCAACAAATTTACATATGGGGTCGCGCGAAACAAGACGGGCGCAGGAGCAACCAGAATGAGAAAGAGCGAGAGAAAGAACACATCAAAACAAGTCAAAAGGCGCAAAGAAAGAGGACCAGCAAGCAGCCCCTGGCGCACCGGGCAGGCTTGGCGTAAGCAGAAGTGGACCTGCCGGTCAAGTACTAAAAAGCATATACCACCGGAGCAACCAGCGAAGAGAGAGAACACATCGAAACAAGTCAAAACGTGCCGAGAAAGAGAGACATTATTTCTCAATCTGCCCCTAAACCTTGCTTTCTAACACGAAACCAATCCAAAGTGGCGAACCAAGCTATGCACTCCTTCTGCCGACACAAGACCTCAATACAGTTGGGATTTGCTTTTTTTTTTTTTTTTTTTTTTTTGGGAAAGATGTCCCGCATGATATGGGGTCGCGTGAAACACGACGGGCTCGTGCAGCAGAAGCTCCCCTTCGCGCAGGAGGCCAAGGAGACAAGCAAGAAGCCCGAGGCCCCGCCCGGCGTGTTCGCGCGGGGCTACGTCCCCGTGCACACCGCGGACCCTTTGCTGCACGGGCCGAGTGGCGGCGGCGAGCGGGAAAGCAAGGCCAACAAGCAGCCCCTGGCGCCCCGGCAGGCTTGGCGTAAGGAGAAGTGGACCTGCCGGTCAAGTACTAAAAAGCATAAACCACCGGAGCAACCAGCGAAGAGAGAGAACACATCGAAACAAGTCAAAACGTGTCGAGAAAGAGAGACATTATTTCTCAATCTGCCCCTAAACCTTGCTTTACGAAAAAAAAGCCGACGTGGCGAACCAAAGCTAGTGCACTACTTCCACCGACACAAGACCTCAATACAGTTGGGATTTGCTTTTTTTTTTTTTTTTTTTTTTTTTTTTTGGGAAAGATGTCCCGCATGATATGGGGTCGCGTGAAACACGACGGGCTCGTGCAGCAGAAGCTCCCCTTCGCGCAGGAGGCCAAGGAGACAAGCAAGAAGAAGCCCGAGGCCCCGCCCGGCGTGTTCGCGCGGGGCTACGTCCCCGTGCACACCGCGGACCCTTTGCTGCACGGGCCGAGTGGCGGCGGCGAGCGGGAGAGCAAGGCCAACAAGCAGCCCCTGGTCCTCCGGGGCGACGCGGGGCACCAGCAGAAGAAGCGGAAGCGTGACTCGGACAACCGGCACGCGGAGCAGCGCGAGTTCCACGGGCAGCACCTCAAGGCAACCGTGAACGACATGCGCGAGCGGAGCAAAAACGTCGTTTCCGAGCAGACGACGATCGACTTGGACCTGCTGACGGAGGCGCTCATGGGGAAGGAAGGCGCGGCGAAAGCCGACCGCACCATATTCAAAGGAGCGTGCCTGCTGCTCAACACCGGCATCCTCTGCGAAGACTTCACGTCCTACCACCTCGAACACCTCGTCAGGCACTTCGGCGGCCGCGTGACATACTTCCCCGCGAAGGACGTGACCCACGTGGTCACGTGCGGCCTGTCGCACACGAAAAAAGAACGGATCAAACACCAACTCGGGAGGGCCGCCGGCGGGGCCGAGGTGGTCACGCCGGAATGGGTGGTCAACTGCTTGAAGGCGAACAAGCGGCTGTCGGACACGGGCTACGGGCTGCTGAAGGCCGACCAGAATCTGACGAAGCACGTGACGAAGAAGCCGCGGCGGCAGCGAGAAATAGAGGTCGTCGACATCACGTGATGATGCACGCGCGGCGCGCGTTCACGCGAAGGAGGGGGATCCTCTTGCTTGAAGCTCGTCACACCGAATCTCGACGCCATCGACACGCGACGTGCAAATAGACGCGGGAAGAAAGCCGAAAGACGCACTCACGCTAAACTCACATTGTGCCATCCTGTGTGCTCACTCTGTTTGTTGACGCTGACGGAGGCGCTCATGGGGAAGGAAGGCGCGGCCAAAGCCGACCACCATGTTCAAAGGAGCGTGCCTGCTCAACAACGGCATCCTCTGCGAAGACTTCAGGAAAGACGCACTCACGCTAAACTCTCATTGTGCCATCCTGTGTGCGCACTCTGTTCGTTGACGCTGACGGAGGCACTCATGGGGAAGGAAGGCGCGGCCAAAGCCGACCGCACTATGTTCAAAGGAGCGTGCCTGCTCAACAACGGCATCCTCTGCGAAGACTTCAGGAAAGACGCACTCACGCTAAACTCTCATTGTGCCATCCTGTGTGCTCACTCTGTTCGTTGACGCTGACGGAGGCACTCATGGGGAAGGAAGGCGCGGCCAAAGCCGACCGCACTATGTTCAAAGGAGCGTGCCTGCTGCTCTTTTTCAACACCGGCATCCTCTGCGAAGACTTCACGTCCTACCACCTCGAACACCTCGTCAGGCACTTTGGAAGCCGCGTGACTTACTTCCGCGAAGGACGTGACCCACGTGGTCACGTGCGGCCTGTCGCACACGAAAAAAGAAGAGATCAGAAGCCAACTCGAGAGGGCCGCCGGCGGTCACGCCGGAATGGGTGGTCAACTGCTTGAAGGCGAACAAGCGGCTGTCGGACACGGGCTACGCGGGCTGCTGAAGGCCGACCAGAATCTGACGAAGCACGTGACGAAGAAGCCGCGGCGGCAGCGAGAAATAGAGGTCGTCGACATCACGTGATGAAGCACGCGCGGCGCGCGTTCGTGCGAAGGAGGGGGATCCTCTTGCTTGAAGCTCGTCACACCGAATCTCGACGCCATCGACACGCGACGTGTAATTGTCGTCCAGCGGGGATGATCTGCATCGATAGCGCCGTCGCAAATATAGAGCTCGCCCAGCCGAGAGGTCCCGCGATCTCCAACCGAGGCGCCCGCGGCTGTGCGAGTTGTGCGGCAAGTTCGCCGTCGCGCCATATATCCCCTCTATTTGCCATTTGCATTTGAACACCATTTCATACCCTTCTCATACGCCCCCTGATTCTGCCTTTAGCACAGCGGCTAACGTATCAGAAGCCGTGGAAACCTGTGGGTGGTGGGTATTTGCACGACAACGGAATCAAATGAGAAGTTGGTATTCAATTCCATGTCTTGACCGGTTACATGACTCTACTCCAGGGACTCAAGGTACAAAGGGGATGGGATTGTGGTCCACTATTTCGGCCACGCGCTGAACGTTGGACGAAAGGGTACTTCCCTGCAGAATGTCCCATTCGCTATGAAGAACAGTGCCCGCGTGCAACGCTGGATTCACCATTCCTGCCGAACTTTGCTTAAGTTTGCTTCAATTCTGCTTGAGCAAATATAAGCAAGTTTCAGCAAAATTAAGCGAATTTAAGCGAATCTGACGACGCGTTTGCCGGGTTCGGTCTGAGGGGACCCAGCTTTAAGAGGCGGATCTCCACACGCTGCGGAAGGCGTTGTCCGCGCTGTGATCGTTTTCATTCGTGCACTCGCAAACGCTCGCGCGACCGGAGAAACCCGGATGTGAATTTGGAAAAAAAGTGATGAATCTCCCAGAGTCTCTCGATGTAGGTCAATTTGAATGGAATGGAATGAATGGTTGAATCATCAATATTTAAGGCAAAATCAAAAAGACGATTCGCATTGCAAATCTCTCTTTTTTACCGATCCTTCAAGGGGAGGGAAGGTCCCGCTGGAGATCGAGGGAGAGACTCGCATTGAGAATCGTTGGCGACGGAATCTCCGTAGCATCACTCCACTCACATGCGCCATGCTCTGTCCGCGTTGATTCACTAGCTCGCTTTGCTCGTGTGCGCTGCCCCATGTGCTCATTCGCATGCGCTCGCGCGTGAACTGCGGCATCGCTTCACTGACATGTGCCACGCCATGCTCTCACATCGCCGGAATCCCAAGCGAACTTCACTCTAAAAAAAGTCTGCCGACGCGATTCCTCGCACGCACCCTCACCGCAGGCGTTATCGTCAGCGCGGCGGTCCCCCGTCGTGTCCAGCCCATTTTCTCCTATGGCTCGGTTGCCCTGTACGACTCAACTTGTTTTCGAATCGTGATTTTACGTGTTAAGTTGACAAGTCGGCATGTAGCATTACATGTGCTCACATGCTTTTTAACTGTATTCTCATGTGATCGCATGTCATGTCTTTTTACGTGTCAAAACACATGTTACACACCATGTGAAACCCGGGGGGATACAACCACCCCCAAAAATACTCGACGTAGCTGCTTCGACTCTGAATGGAAGGGAGGAAATATAGAGGTAAGGGGCAAACACAATCTGTTTTGTTCTTCGCTTACACCACCGTGTGTTGTTTTCTCACTCAGGACCTTTGACCTGTTGTGTTTGTGTGATTGGTCGTGTAGGGGTAGACCCGCATGACCTCACGTCTGTTCAACACGTGGTTCGGTAGTTGCAGCACTTGTGCTGCGTCCTCAAGGATTGGCACATCTCCCTTTCAGTGCGCTTGTGGGTTTGACACCCTAAGCCTCGCACACGTGTTAGACTCCTTGGTCCGCGTTTCAAGACGGGTAGTAGATGATCGCTGTGTCTGACATGAGCCTGCGAGCGTTTAACCACGTCAGGCCAGCGGGAGCAAAGACGTTGTCCGAAGACGCCGACATCCGGGATCCCTTCTGCTCTTGGTCGGGCAGCATCGTTGAGCATTTCCTTTCAAGCTGGCGCTTGTGTAAAACAAAGGTTCTGCCCAAGCACGAAGCTAAGGTTTCCCCCCCCGCAAGGAACAGCGCTCCCTTTGAAAACCTGAAAACTTGAGAAGGGACTTCTTTTCAACAAGTTATAAAGCTGCCTGCAACTGGCCGTCTCATCGGGTCCTTCACCCGCAAACCCTGCAGCATTTAAAGAGGCTTTTTTGAGCATTTGCTCGTGTTGTAGGAATATACTTACTCGAAGGGGACTGTGCTTGCCCACACGAAACGCAGGTAAATCTGGGCTTAGTGGAAGGTGCAAGCGTTCAACCACAAAGCCCCACTTTGTAGCAGTATTGTTTTCTCCCCCTCTTGCCTCCTTCAAAGTAAGCACGCGGCAGCCCCTCGTGCATTTGTGGCCGTTCTAGCTGGCGGTAGTTGGGCGGCACCGCATTTCACGTTTCTGGTACCGTTTCCTTCTCGCCTTCATTGCTTTCGGAGGCTCGACTCGACCGCGCATCCGTCATCTGAGGTTGTTTACCTTTTCTGCCAACGTGCAGAAGCGGGGGGGGGAGAATAATCAGCCCGGGGACTAGGCAAGGTTCTGCGCTCTTAACGGAAACAGGGCCCGGCCCAATGACGGCACCCTACCTGTTTTTTTCGTTTTTTTTTTTTTGTTTTTTTTTTGTTTTTTTTTTTTCTCTGGGGTTGGTGTTTTTTTGCCCTGGTGGTCTGCTCGTGCACTTCTGCTGGCTCCAAGAAACAAAGTCGTCAGACATCAGAACGACGTTTATCGTCGACCGCACAAAAAATATATACCCTATACTCACTATAACTCTAAAAAAAGAAGAGTGAGATTGTCGGCAACACAAAGGGATGCAAAGTTTCGACGATGAGCTGCGCGTGCTGAAGGAAGTGTTCAGAGACCTCGAAGTGGAGGAGGGCGAGCAGGGGTGCGTGCTCGTGATCCCCGTGGGAGACGACCCTGTGCGGAGGCCCCGGCTGTCCGTCACGGTGCCGCAGTGCTACGCGACGGGCGGGAAGCGGGCCGAAGTCGTGACAGACGTCCCGCGCCCGCCGGGCAAGAAGCGGGGGAAGAAGAAGAAGCCCGGCGATAAAGCAAAGTTCCGCGCCTTCACAACGGCAACAGGGCCCGGCCCTCAAAGGACTCGAGTCAAAGTACAGCCAGCAGCAGCTCCGGGTGCTCGACGAGCTGATCGACAACAAGTTCGAAGCCCACGGGAAGAAAAAACGAAGAAAGCACCCACTCTATTTGCGGTACAGCCGGTACCTAGGCTTCCAGACCCGTGTGTCCATGAGCAACTCTCCCCTTCGTACCTATGCCTCTGAGCCTGTGTGTCATCGGGCCCTGTATCCTTAGCTCCTATGGACCTCTAGTGTATCCACAAGCCACTGCGCCCTGAGTCCTACTACTAGGCCTCGCTACATGGGAATAACGCTTAAACCACGACAGGTTCCTCACCGCAATCGGGTGTAGGCCCCGAGAACGAAAAAAAGCAAAAAAAAGCGAGATTGTCGGCAACACAGAGGGATGCAAAGTTTCGACGATGAGCTGCGCGTGCTGAAGGAAGTGTTCAGAGACCTCGAAGTGGAGGAGGGCGAGCAGGGGTGCGTGCTCGTGATCCCCGTGGGAGACGACCCTGTGCGGAGGCCCCGGCTGTCCGTCACGGTGCCGCAGTGCTACGCGACGGGCGGGAAGCGGGCCGAAGTCGTGACAGGCGTCCCGCGCCCGCCGGGCAAGAAGCGGGGGAAGA
This sequence comes from Diplonema papillatum, assembly GCA_030068145.1. Lineage (NCBI taxonomy): Eukaryota > Euglenozoa > Diplonemea > Diplonemida > Diplonemidae > Diplonema > Diplonema papillatum. The sequence continues at coordinate 11,903 of JAPJBO010000901.1, forward strand.
AGAAGAAGCCCGGCGACAAAGCCAAGTTCCGCGCCCTCAACGGAAACAGGGCCCGGCCCTCCGTGGCCCTCGACGGCCTCGAGCCAAAGTACAGCCAGCAGCAGCTCCGGGTGCTCGACCGGCTGATCGACAACAGGTTCGAGTCCCACGAGCAGAAAAACGGTGAAAACACCCCGGGAGCGATCGCCGACGTCGTCGCGTTCGCCCTGCAATGGCTTACCAAGCCGCTCTGCGGGCTGTTCCCGGAAGATGACCCGTGCTACCGCATTGCGCCGGTGCCGCCGCGCACGCACGTCACGACGGTACGGGAGCTCGATTTCCTCCGGGTCACGGGGGAAGGAGTCCACGGCACTGTGTACACAGCCGTCTACAAACCGGGCTGCGGGCCGCCGGAAACGGAGCTCCCGAGCCAGCCGCGGAGGTATCTGGACCCGGACGCGGACCTGCGTGACCTTCTCAACGACGGCGATGCGATGGCCAGCGATAGAGACGGCAGCACCACCGCCGACGACGCGGGGATCCTCAGTAATCCCACGTCGACGGCGGGCGGGGGTAGAAATGGGAGCTTCGGCAGCTTCGGGCTGGCGGCGAAGGGCTCGTCGAAGAGGGGCAGCGGCGCGGCGAAGGACGCGGGAAAGGAGTACGTCGCCGTGAAGAAGTTCTTGGGGCGGACGGAGACTGTCTCGCAGGATGTCTTGCGTGAGATCGCTGCGCTCGCACGGCTGCGCGGGCACCCGTACGTCGTCGGAATCAAAGGGCTGATCGTCACGCACGAGCTGAAGCTCGTCATGACCCACCACCACCGAACCCTGCACGATATCCGGTTCAAACGCGACCACCACCGCATCACCCGAATCTTCTACCAACTCCTCACCGTCGCTGACTTCCTCAAGCAACAGCGTATCGTCCACCGCGATTGGAAACCCGCGAACGTCCTATGGGACGACAACGAACAGATGATCAAACTCGCGGACTTCGGTCAAACTGCGTTGTATGACCCTGTGTACATGTGGCACAAGCACATCTTCACCCTCGACTACCGCCCGCCTGAGATCTCGCTCGGGTCGAGTCAATACGGGAGTGAGACCGACGTGTGGTGCATCGCGCTGATCATCTACTTCATGATCGTGCGGGGTCCGTTGTTCGACACGTCGGACGACGACAAGGACAAGGACCTCCTGGGGATGATCTTCGGGGAGCTCGGCGCGCCGAACGAAGTGACGTGGCCCGGGGTGACGAAGATGCCGCACTACCGGACGTACCGCGGGATAGTCGTGAAGTACTTGACGGGGAAGGCGAAGGTGAAGCCGACGCTTCGGAGCTACGTTCTGAAGAAGGACAAAGACGACGTACGATGGCTCGACATGTGCGATCTTCTGGAGCGCATGCTGCGGCTTTGCCCCGCGTCGCGCATCACCGCGGAAGCCGCGAAGGAGCACCCGCTCTTTGTGGCGGTCGTGAACGAGATGACCCTCGAGGTCGATCAACAAGCGGAGAACATGAAGCAGGCGGACCAATACGTCCACCCCCCGAAATTCGACGCGTCCCCGTTGCTCCCGGCGTATGCGGCGACGCCGGCGCTCGCCCTGAACCGGTCGAAGGTCCTGTTCGAGACGCTGAAGGACGGGTGGAAGTTCTTCCCGATGTCGCCCACTGTATACCTCCTCGGCATCCACTTTTTCGACTCGTTTCTGCGGGCCGTGGGTGGGTCGCAGATGCTGCCCGAGAGCCTGCGGCTGCTTGCGATTACCGCGTTTTTGAACGCGCACAAAATCAAGGAGGACCACTACTTCGACGCGGATGTGTCGTCCGACGAGGAATCAGACGAAGAATCGGGCGAGGCGTCGAGCATCGAGCTGCTGGAAGACGATGAATCGTCGTCGGAATCGTCGTCTTCGTCTTCGTCGTCCAGCCGGGAGATAACGGAGGAAGCCAGCGTGCCCAGCCCGCACCACGCAGCGAGCACGCCGCCGGCGGCCGCCGCCCTCGCATGCGGGTCATCGACCCCGAAACACGATCTCGACGAACCCCCCGCAGCCTGCGATCCCCCGCCTGTCATCGCGCTGCCTGCGGAAGTTGTCACAGCGGAGCCCGCGAACCAACTCGCGGGCCCGCCGCCAGCGGACGCCCCGCCCGCCGCCGACGGCGCCGCGAACGCGGAAGGCGACGAGGCCGAAGGCGACGACTTCGACGACGAAGCCGAAGACAGCGACGACGACGACGACGACGACGAAGAAGACTCTTACGAGGAGACGCTCTCCGCTTCGTCTTCGCCGGAGCGTTTAGAGGACTTGGAGGCTTGGCTCGACTCGATCGACGCGACTTCCAGCGACCTCCTGAAAATGGAGTTGGTGCTGATAGGGAAATGCGGAGTGGAGGTTTGTTTTTTTTGCGACACAACCATATCCCCAGGAGACAGTATTTGTTACAGCTAAAAAAAGAACGTTGGGCAGCGGTTTAACCAGAACACATGCAGGTTAAATCGCACAAACAAAAACGCGGACAACAGACCGGTACGGGCTACAAGGCAACCCCTGCTCAACTTGTAGAACGTGGGGGGCCCAAGATTACACTCCACGAAGGAATGTACTTGGTGTCGGTCACAAACAGTCCCGGATATGGCTAGCCATAACCCATAACGAAAGCATGCACTAAATATACAATCCGTAACCATAAAGCCCTTTCTTGCTCTAAGAGAACCCATTCATGAACGGTCACACGGAGACCCTAAAACCCCGGTATTTCAAGCGAACTTTAACTCTAAAAAATAGCTCGTGCTCCGGTGCCTTCTCTTTTTTTTCTCGGGAAAACACTCGAAAGGGCTGCCGTTCCCGAAAAAAAGGCGAAGCAGGGGAAGCTGTTTGATGTCCCATCTTCGCTTCCGTTCTGAGTGGAGAAGGCGCATTCTATAACTATCGAATCATTCTCGAAACCGTCCAATCGTACAAAAGTGCGACACAGAAAACACAGCTGCAAAGACCACCTAACAGAAAGAGCCCCAACCCGCCTTCGACTGTCGACCGTAGACACAAAACACGGATCCTTAAAAACTCGAAACAGTCTCGAAAATTGGGGGGTGAAAATTGCACATGCGATTTCTTCCGGCCTTCTTGCGTGTTGTGCCTGCAATGGCAGTGTCAGCTTGGAACTGTTACGAACAACCGGAATCCAACTAGTCAATTCATTATAGCCACAGCGTCGCGCTTCATCCTAGCAGTGGCGAGTGAAATGTGACCATTGCCTAGTTGTCTGCTCGCCCGAACAACAACCTTTGCACCTCAGGTACTATCGGAGGTAACGCTTGCCGAGCTTCGTGATGACGCCCTACTGGATGATACTTTAAGGTGTGAGTCTTTCCTGAAAGATTCCGGGTGTGCTAGGGATTTGATTTGCTGTATAAGCACCTGCTTTTGCAGGAAATACTTGAGGAGACTGGCAGTTGCGAAATCTCAAAGAATATAGTGTGGTACTCATCGGCATGCCGATGACTCCCCACTATCGCAACAATATTCCAATCTCAAAGGAGGTAAATGTTCTCCAGCCCAGCCCACGCGAAACACAGGGAAATCTGGGTTTAGTAGTGGCGGGTTCAACAAAAAACTTTCACTCTAAAAAGACCCACTTTGTAGTTGTATCGTTTTCTTCTTCTCTGGCCTCTTTCGAAATGAGCAAAGGCAGTCCCTCGAGTATTTTTGCAACACTTGAGCTTGTCGTGCTTTTCGTTGCTGTGTCAATGAAAGCACGGAACCCGTGTCAAATTGTTGATACACGAAGTTGGGACCCCCCACAGACTGAAATCAAGTGCTCCTAGGCAGACGAACTGTTAGTATTCCGAACGAATCGCAAACACGCTGAGATTGGGACCCCACACACTGAAATCGACTGAGAACAACCTGAGCGATCTCTCTTAATAAAAGATGTATGGGGGGCAGCAGCAAAACCCGACGAAGCCTCCGACGTGCATTTACGTGTTATGACCCATGTTATATCATGCTAAACATGACTAAATATGAAACCTTATTTATTAGTGGGTCGTGTAGCGAAACACCCTGCAGGAACGCAGTTCACTCAATATAAACACACGCAGTTCCTCGCACCGCAGATTCTTTGACTTCATTGCCCTCGCCAGCATGTGTGACACAGTTGTCCCGCACAAGTATTCCCAGCGTCAGGTGTGTGGACGGAACCTTCCCTCTAATTTTCTCGTCGTATACGATTTAGAATTCTCGAAACTACGAATCAGGGATTCGTAGTTTTCCGACGACTACTAACACCACACTTGTTGTCTCGCCACTACCTGATTGCCCGCTGCCAAGCCTGCTGGCTTGTTGCAACCAGTTTTCTTGACTTTGTGACAGCAAGTAGTTTTCTTGGCTTCGTGTAATTGCTTCCCTCCAATAGGATTAGTCAAGGCATACATAGGCTCAACGCAAGCCACATCAACTTGGAGAGCTAGATCACGCGGAAAGTGAACTAGTTCGAATACAACCCTATCCGTGTGGTGGGCGAGTTCGTTAACACGTCAATCTAGCTATTGCCAAAAGGAGGAGAGCCCGCGACACAACGTGTCAGCACACGCCTGCTCACGCCCGTCAGTCAGAACGCGCCTACTAACTGACGCCCGCCGTAGTCGTACGGAACAGTAGCGGGGCGACCGGATACTCCCCGGAGAGATGGTCCCTGCACTCTAATTCGTCTCTGAACTTCTTACCTCGGGCTTATTTTGGACCGGCCGCGTTGCTGCCCTCAAACCTCGCACTCGTGTGCTTGCTAACAAGAAAGGTAAACGGCAAACCAAGCTAGACCACTAAACTGCACTACTTGTGCCACGAAAGATACAAATCCCGATACCATGCCGCATGAAGAACATGAGTCCGCAAAATAAAGCCGACCGAACAGTACAGTTTTTCGGGAGGGGGGGAGTTGGTGTGTGCTCCTGCGGTCTTTGATCCCTCTCTCTCAATCTTCGTTGTCCTGCTCAACCCTACGCTCGAGCAACACTACGCTCGATCACGAAATGGGATGCCTGACTTCTTCCCCGTCGTCGACCCGGAAACAGCCAAAACGGCCCGGAAAGTCCGCACCGCGAAAGCGAGCGGGAATAGAACTTGACTCGGAAATGACCAGTTTGACCTCATCCTCATCATCGTTGACTCTCCCGACGGACGACGTCATAAAGTAACTCTAGCCCGTGAACAGTGCTTGGCCGAAACACTGATGCCACCTCAGCAGTTTCGTGAACGGCAAACGTTTGCCGTTTACTGCAATTACTGCAATCACAGAAACAGCCAAAACGGCCCGGAAAGTCCGCACCGCGAAAGCGAGCGGGAATAGAACTTGACTCGGAAATGACCAGTTGGACCTCATCCTCATCATCGTTGACTCTCCCGACGGACGACGTCATAAAGTAACACTAACCCGTGAACCGTGCTCGCCTGCCTTGATGGCACTTGCACTTTAAAGAACTCAATGCTCGGCATCCGATAATGAGTGTGTAACAACTCTACGCTCGATCACGAAATGGAATGCCTGACTTCTTCCGGTGTAATGCCCTTATATCCCACTCAAAACAAATTTGTGCCCTTATATCCCACTTCAAACAAATTTTGTGCCCTTATATCCCAAACTGGGATATAAGGGCACAAATTTGTTTTGACAAATTTGAATCGAGGAAAATGCTGGAAAACTTGCCGAGGAGGGGCTTGAACCCCCGACCACTCACCTTGAAACCCAAGGGTGGTTGGCTCGACCATCCGGATACCTACGGCGAAAAAAAAAACTTTTCGTCCAGCCGGGTCCCGACGCTGGACTCCTGTTGTTGTTGCTATTGCCACGTGCATGCGTGCACACTGCAGCACAGCCCCTGTACAGCAGCGAACGAAGGAGGAGAGCGGGCGCGTGCGCTTTGACTCAAAGTTTGAGTGCTCAGACAGACAGGAACAACAGCGAAAGGTGGCGTTTGAGTGCACTGCCATGCTCCTGACATTGGCAGTGACATGGAGACATCACGTGTCGCGAGTTGACGCCCATGCCTGGGCCCTGGCACGGCGAGCCAAACCCGAAATCGAACCCGAACCCAGAAGTTCGGGTGAGGAGTGATGGTGGCAGAACCGAACCCGAAACCGAACCTCAACCCGAAACTGAACCAGTGCCCGATAGCCTCGGATAGGAAACCAAACTCGGAACTGAACCCAGATTACAAGACAGATGGCCAGAACCGCGGAGGACGGTGGGCTAACAACCCAAGGTGGCGACACAGTCGGACACTGTTGCCGACAGACGGAATCTGCAGCTCACGCAAGAATGGCTGATTCCTTCCTAAAGTCATCAACTGTCGTTGTGCCCACGCCTGCACCGCAACTGGTTGCACACACACCGGTTGCACGACGGTGGACACAGCTTCCTTCACTGCAGTAATCTTCGCTTACGGATCATGAGTCTGATGAGATCAGTTGTCTCGCCTGACTCTCGGCTGTAGCATCTGGCCAGCTACTACAGTTCTGTCACCGCGATTAGCCCCGAACGTCAGCGTGGCACGCCGTGACACGCCGCACGGTCAGACGGTGCAGCCAGGCACCTGGCTCTGATGCGGTTCTCTTGAGTACTTGCTTGAGCCTCCCAAGTTGAGGCACCCGATCGGGGATCGAGTGTGGCCGCGGTGGCCAGCTTGAAGTTGTGAAACGGTGCAACCAGTCGCTCTGAGGCACCCAGAACGTCTTGAGACGTCTCGGGTGGGGCATTGAAGCCAGCTTTATGCCTACGGACAAGGAAACACCAAAAACGGATGGAAGGGGGTGGACTGGGTCAAAAAAATTGGTCAAATTTTAGGGGTCCAAATTTTTGGGGTCGAAAATTTTGGTCGAGATTTTTGGTCCAAATCTTTGGTCGAAATTTTGGGTCCAATTTTTTGGTCGAAATTTTTGGGGTCCAATTTTTGGGGTCGAAATTTTGGGTCCAAAATTTTTGGTCGAAATTTTTGGTCGAAACTTTGGGTCCAAATTATTGTTCGAGATTTTTGGTCCAAATTTTTTGGTCCAATTTTTTGGCATCGAAATTTTTGGTCGAGATTTTTGGTCGAATTTTTTGGGTCCAGATTTTTGGTCATAATCTAGTTGGGCAAAACTTTGTGGGCAAAATGTTGGGGCAAATTTTGGGGGGGGGGGAAACTTACAAATATATGCGCGATAAACTGCCGAAAAAACTGCGCGCATACGAAACGTATGCGCGAAAAACTGTTTTTTTTACAAATATATGCGCGAAAAAACTAAAATTGACAAATATATGCGCGGTGCATATGTTTGTCAGTTTTAGTTTTTTCGCGCATATATTTGTAAAAAAAAACAGTTTTTCGCGCATATATTTGTAAAAAACAGTTTTTTCGCGCATATATTTGTAAAAAACAGTTTTTTCGCGCATATGCCACAATTCTTGTTGGGAGACCCTTTCAAAAAAAATTCCCCCCAAAGTGCCTATTTCGAGTGTTTAGCCTCATTAAAGCCATCAAAAGTGAATTCAGACGGGTTTTTGACGCCAAACACAGCATCGCGAGAATATGGGGTCCACAATGAATGTACTTCAACGTACTATACAAAATGACATACACTCACACATTTGTAAACATACCATGAAGTTCGTAGCCTATTATAGGGCCCACAAAGTGACTATTTCGTTTTTAGTTTAAAATTTTGGAACAAAAACTGCGGTAATTTTTGATGAAGTTGAGCAATTTTTTTTTTTCCATTTTTGGGGGCCACCAGCCCCGTGGCAGTGGTTCAAAAAGACACAAGGTACGAGCGCGGAAATCCGCCACCCGCCATTCGGCTAGAGTGCAAGAACACAATTGCGAAGCGTACTACAAACGGATAGTGTTACAAAGGCGAACGAATCATGCGAGAACCTATGGAGGGGCCCCTCGACAGCTTTCAGAACACGGCATAGTAAGTCAAGAGTCGGATAAGCGTGTGCACATTCTACTCCCGTTTGATCTGCATTTTCCACCTTGCCCCCCTTTCTTTGATCTGCTGTGTGTATTTGCAAAACAGTTCCGGCACGGCGGGTTTGCGGGTTAGGGTATGCGGGTTTGCGGGGTTTGCGGGTTAGGGTGCGCGGGTTGGCGGTTTGCGGGTTAGAGTACGCGGGTTTGCGGGGTTTGCGGGTTAGGGTACGCGGGTTTGCGGGTTTGCGGGTTAGGGTACGCGGGTTTGCGGGTCTCGGTATGCGGGTATTAGGGTTGGCGGGTTCGGGTATGCGGGTTTGCGGGGTTTGCGGGTTAGGGTATGCGGGTTTGCGGGGTTTGCGGGTTAGGGTATGCGGGTTTGCGGGTCTCGGTATGCGGGTATTAGGGTTGGCGGGTTCGGGTATGCGGGTTTGCGGGGTTTGCGGGTTAGGGTATGCGAAGGTTTGCGGGTTAGGGTATGCGGGTTTGCGGGTCTGGGTATGCCAGCCTCCAGTGATAAGAGGCGCTCTGCTTTTGTTGCAAAGAAAACGTATTTGTAGTGCGCGAAAAAACTTTTTTTTTTTTTTTACAATTATATGCGCGAAAAAACTGTTTTTTACAAATATATGCGCGAAAAAACTGTTTTTTTTACAAATATATGCGCGAAAAAACTGTTTTTTTTTACAAATATATGCGCGAAAAAACTAAAATTTACAAATATATGCACCGCGCATATATTTGTAAATTTTAGTTTTTCGCGCATATCCTGGTATATTACCCAAATTTTTTGGTCCAATTTTTTGGCATCGAAATTTTTGGTCGAGATTTTTGGTCGAATTTTTTGGGTCCAGATTTTTGGTCATAATCTAGTTGGGCAAAACTTTGTGGGCAAAATGTTGGGGCAAATTTTGGTCGAAAAATTTACCCTGGAATTTTTGGACGTTGTGGCCGAGTCAAAGCACACATGCCACCGGCACCATGGGTGGCTGGTTCGGTTCCCTCAAAAGACTTTTTACACGACCAAACAAATTTTGTGCCCTTATATCCCACTTCAAACAAATTTTGTGCCCTTATATCCCAGATTGGGATATAAGGGCACAAAATTTGTTTGAAGTGGGATATAAGGGCACAAAATTTGTTTGAAGTGGGATATAAGGGCACAAATTTGTTTGGGGTGGGATATAAGGGAAATTTACCTAAAGTAACTCTAGCCCGTGAACAGTGCTTGGCCGAAACACTGATGCCACCTCAGCAGTTTCGTGAACGGCAAACGTTTGCCGTTTACTGCAATTACTGCAATCACAGAAACAGCCAAAACGGCCCGGAAAGTCCGCACCGCGAAAGCGAGCGGGAATAGAACTTGACTCGGAAATGACCAGTTGGACCTCATCCTCATCATCGTTGACTCTCCCGACGGACGACGTCATAAAGTAACACTAACCCGTGAACCGTGCTCGCCTGCCTTGATGGCACTTGCACTTTAAAGAACTCAATGCTCGGCATCCGATAATGAGTGTGTAACAACTCTACGCTCGATCACGAAATGGAATGCCTGACTTCTTCCCCATCGTCGACCCAAAACGGCCCAAAAAGTCCGCGAGCGGGTACAGAACTTGACTCGGAAATGACCAGTTGGACCTCATCCTCATCATCGTTGACTCTCCCGACGGACGACGTCATAAAGTAACACTAACCCGTGAACCGTGCTCGCCTGCCTTGATGGCACTTGCACTTTAAAGAACTCAATGCTCGGCATCCGAAAATGAGTGTGTAACAACTCTACGCTCGATCACGAAATGGAATGCCTGACTTCTTCCCCATCGTCGACCCAAAACGGCCCAAAAAGTCCGCGAGCGGGTACAGAACTTGACTCGGAAATGACCAGTTGGACCTCATCCTCATCATCGTTGACTCTCCCGACGGACGACGTCATAAAGTAACACTAACCCGTGAACCGTGCTCGCCTGCCTTGATGGCACTTGCACTTTAAAGAACTCAATGCTCGGCATCCGAAAATGAGTGTGTAGCAACTCTACGCTCGATCACGAAATGGAATGCCTGACTTCTTCCCCATCGTCGACCCAAAACGGCCCAAAAAGTCCGCGAGCGGGTACAGAACTTGACTCGGAAATGACCAGTTGGACCTCATCCTCATCATCGTTGACTCTCCCGACGGACGACGTCATAAAGTACCGTCTGGCTCCTAATTTATGCAGTTTTTAATTTAGCAGTTTGAAAAAGAAATAAATAACGATTTATAAATTAAAAATTACATAAAACAAAGGCCTGCAAAACAGAGGCGCGCCGCACACTGCACCGTACCGCGGGCTTGCGGCGCCGCTAAAGCGGCGCCGCCAAAAAGAAGTTCATTCACTAATCCACAAAGAGTGGGTGCCGAAAAATATTAATTAACCCAACTCCGACCAAGCACCTACAGGTTAATTTCCACTTTTTCCTATTTTTCATTTTTATAGAGTGCCTTCGCTCTTTTGGGCATTCTGGGGCTGGAATTTTGCGATTTCGAAGCATATCTTTCCATTGCCGCCCTTGGAAGGCGAAATTTTGACATGATGTTGCACTAGTCTGTCATCGTCTTCTCGCTTATGACCGTCTCTAATTCGTCGACAACGTTTCACCGCAACCTTGACAATCTTTTGTTTTCTCGCGTGGTTTAGATTTCCTTCCTAGGTTGGGCTTGAGCAAAAGAGAAGAAGAAAGGCGGCAGACGTCATTTTGCGTGCGTTCCGGGGGTAGGGGGTTGGAGTGATGGCGAGATAACGGGCAAGACGCAGGAAATTGAGGTACGGGGCAGGTGGGCAGTTCACGCAACTACTGGCCACTGCAGTCACTTTCATCAGTAGACTCGGTATACGTCAGACGCACTCCTTTGAGTGTGGGAGGGCGCCCCTGCTTGCAAGGGCGGCCGCCTCGTTTCTTCAAGCGCTGGGTCCCAGGAGTTTCCGGCTCGTAGTAATGGTGGTTCTTGAGGGTGTGAAACCGGGTAAAACACGGAGCGGGACACAGAGCCACGCCACATGTTTTGCAGACATATTTCGTCTTGACCAAACGAACATGGCATTTGCACGCAACGCGGGTGTCTGTTTCCAGAATGGCATGGAACTTGCCATCCAGGCGCGACGGGTGGTCGCTAGCCCGAGGTGTGCGCGTTCCGGGGCTGAAGTCCTCAGTACTGCGGTTGTCAGCAAGTAACCCGCGGATGAGCTCTTTTCTGAAGTCCTTGAAGGGTAAGGACCCGCGATTCTTACCAAGACGCTTGTACAAGATAAAACTGTTCAACGCAGACACTTCGAGCAAATAAAAGAAGACTTTCATATACCATCGTTTGCCCTGCATGAATCGTGTCGCCCGGGCAAGGTACTGGTCGCAGCGATCTACCCCCCCCATGTGTTTGTTGTAAGCAACCACGATGTCTGGCTTACTGACCTTCAACCGCAGCGACGCTCAAGCTCGGTCCAATGGGGAGTGTTGACAACATGCGGACTTCACGCTTGTCAACCCACTCCAAGAACGTGATCGGCGAACTTTGGCGATACTGGCAATGGCCGCGTTTCGGGGCCGCAGCCTTATCCGCTTGGGATGGGCGGCCGCGCTTCTTTTGGGACTTGCTAAAAAGTGGGATCCCGTTCCGATTTTTGCGGACAGTTCCGGCCGCGTGGAATCCCAAGGTGTATAATTTTAGCATGAGGGGAATGCTTGTGTAGTAGTTGTCCATGTACATGTGCCTTCCTGAGTATGCATACAGAGCCGCAGCTGCAAGAAGTTCACGCTCACCAACGTTCACGGGGCCAGGGTTAGTATCCGTGTCAATCTTACCGGTATACACTGACGATACCAATGTGTAACCAGTCTGTGACTCAGCCAGAACAAAACACTTCAAACCGAATCGATGCCGTTTCATGGGCATGTATTGCTTGAAGCTGACACGACCTTTGTACTTGATGATCGACTCATCAAAGCTAAGTTCTTTATCGGGAGCATAGACATCCCGCCATTGGAGAGACACAAGCTGGAAAATATCTCTTATCTTGATGAGTCGGTCCGGGTGTTCCTTCTTTCCACTGAGGGGGTCTGTGAAGTGCAGCGTCCTGTGAATATCGTGCCACCTTTTCCTGGACATGGTTTCAGAAAAAAACGCGCATTGTTCGATAGGGTCCACGGACCAGTACGAGTAGAGATCCTGTTTCACGGACAACCCCATCGCGTATGTGACAGCACACCAGCGAAGAAATTCCGCAATATCGGGTGCTTCGTACGAGATACCCTCTTTCCCTGCAGCATACACACTCATGTGCCCAATGATCTGGGTGACCACCAGGTCGGTGAACATGCATCTGAAGATGTCAGTGGGGGAGGAATCCTCATCAAGGTCGTAGGACGGATTCGGTCCGGTCTTCTTGGCGTTGAAAGGGAATTCGAGGTTGGGCTCGACTTTGCTGCTCCACGACAAGGACTTGATCGCTGCACCTGCTGCCTTGACCGCAGCGCTCTCAGTATTCGGTGGGCGGCCTCGCGGTGCTGGGTTTGCGGGGGGCTTCTGTGCCGGTCCTTTTCGTGGTCGGCCGGGGCGCTTCGGTGCAGGCTTTGCGGAGGGCTTCGGCGCCTGTTCTTTTGGTGGCCGGCCGGGGCGCTTCGGTGCAGGCTTTGCGGAGGACTTCGGCGCCTGTTCTTTTGGTGGCTCGCCAAAAAAAATGTTCATAAAGTGGCCGAGATCACCGCTCTGAACCCGCGGGTTGGCCAGGAACACGACGTTGGCCGGGTGGGGTCGGTCTTCGCCTCGCTCGACTGAGCCGGTTCCTCTCAGCACGGCCCAGTTGTACAGCGCTGTGTACACTGTCTCCGGATTGGGCTGGAATCCGATACCGTGTTGGAGGCAGAAGCTCGATACCTGATAAGTGTCCAGCTCCGGTAAGCGTGCCACACTCCTGCAACGCACGTCGAAATGTTCGCGGGCGAAGCTGAGAATGTTCAATGCCGATGGCATCGCAAAACTTCCCTCCATCGCTCGCATGAGTGCGATGTACCCGCACTCCACCCCGCTCTGCTCGTCACGCAGCTGCAGTGTCACACCCCGGATACCGCCGAACTCACGTCGCGACCGTTGCCTGTCCCAGTTCCCGCAAGAGTCGACCACTGTCACCCGCCCAAGCGCGGTGGCGTCGAGATGATGCACTTGTTCGCGCACTGTCCTTCCCGACCTGTTGTTGTCGTCATCGTCATCCTCTTCCTCTTCTTCATCCTCTTCTTCTTCCTCGTCCTCTTCCTCTTCCACCTCTTCTGCTTCCTCGTTGTCCTCTTCTTCTGTCGACCCCACACTCTCCATATCCGTGGCCGCCCGCTTCCTTCCAGACATTTTGTACTTTTCACTGCCCAAGTTCCTGGATTGTTTCGACTGTTGATGACAAGGCATTGAAAAAGCCGGTTTTCCGGGGGTTTCCCCAATCTCGCCACTTGGTTTCAATCGTCATTGCTGACGAATTTTTGACATTCGAGGGCGGCAATGAAAAGATTTGCTCGAAATGGGTGAATTCCATATTTTTGGGAATTTTTTGGCGCCTTCTGAGCACCCCTACAGAAAAATCCAGATTAAACCGGACATATATGTCCGGTTGGTCGGAGTTGGGTTAAGGGTTTATAAATTAGCGGCTGATGAACTATAAACCACGCATATAATTGGCCTATAAAATAAGAGGCTGGACGGTAACACTGACCCGTGAACAGTGCTCGCCTGCCTTGATGGCACTTGCACTTTAAAGAACTCGATGCTCAACCCTAACCGAAGTCACACCCCTGGCAAAAGTCTATGTTCAAACGCGGCCTGCAGAGTCACCAAACCACGTGCCCCGGGTGGACGCAAGTCACCAGCCTGCCGTTTGCACCGCCACAACCGCTTTTCGAACACAGATCTTCGCCGCCCTGAAAGTGCTTGTCAAGTCTGAAGCGCCTCCTTGCGAAGAAGTTGCCGCAACGTGTCGAGACGTCGTCGCGGCGTTGAAGAAGTGCCCGGTGCCGAAGGTTTGTTTTACATAAGCGCTAGCTTGGAAGTAAATACTCAACAAAACTGCCAAACAAAGAAGCGAAGGGATCCCAATTGCTGCAACGACCGAACACGTGGTGAACGAACGTGAGGTCATGCGAGTCTACCCCTACACTGAGTGAGAAACCAACACACGGTGGTGGAAGCGAACAGGTGCACACATGAGAGCAATAGCAGCCCTTGCACGCATGATGCATCAGCCGTAGTGCGCTTTTTGTTGAACACTTACGCCCCGCAACTAAAACCAGATTTACCTGTGTTTCGTGTGTTACCTCCTTTGCGCAACTGGCAGTCTCCTCAAGCATTCCATACAAAGCAGGTGCCTATACAAAAAATCGAATATTTGGCAACAGGCAACAAGCGCACACATCTACATGTACTGCTAGAGCGCGGTCACCCGAAGACTATAAACCCACCGGATCCTCATGCGAACTTTCACTTTAAAAAAGGCTCCCGTTGACGAAGGCCACCCTCTGACTTTGAGATCCTCTGGACTCTCAAATGACCACTTTCTAGCGTTTATTGTGGTTTAGAGGTTCGGTGTGCACTTTCGCTCTGAACACACACAGACGATTCTTTCCGAAGCCGAGAAGGAAATGCTGAAGCAAATAACCGACGCCGCCGGGAAGCCGAAGGCGAAGAAGGCGAAGAAGCCGCAGCAGAACACGACCACGTCGGGCCAGGCGGTGGCGAAGAAGACTTCCGGCGCGCTCCGGTCGCAGACAGCCGGGAACACGCCGAGCAACCTCAAATCCGAGGGGCGGAAGGCGCCCGCCTTGGGCCGCAGAGGTTCAGGGGTCACGATCGACTCCCTCACCAGCAGCATCCGAAGCCTCGACCTCAACGGCAGTCGGAAGTCGTTGAATCACTCTGCAAAAGCAAAGTAGCCTGCAGGTGGGTGCAGACCTGCTGCCGCGATCGACTTTCCTTGACGAGCAGCGACCCGAACAGCAGTCGGAAGTCGTTGAATCACTCTGCAAAAGCAAAGTAGCCTGCAGGTGGGTGCAGATCTGCTGCCGCGATCGACTTTCCCGACGAGCAGCGAACCGAGCAGCAGTCGGAAGTCGTTGAATCACTCTGCAACAGCAAAGTAGCCTGCAGGTGGGTACAGATCTGCTGCCGCGATCGACTTTCCTTGACGAGCAGCGACCCGAACAGCAGTCGGAAGTCGTTGAATCACTCTGCAAAAGCAAAGTAACCTGCAGGTGGGTGCAGATCTGCTGCCGCGATCGACTTCCCTGACGAGCAGCGACCCAAACGGCCGTCGGCAGCAAACTGCTTACCTGTCTGTGGTACCTTGTAGGTGCACTACAGATAATACGTAGCATGCCATCAGTCGTCCAGCATACTGAGGAGCCGCCACGATGGGTGGTCGGCCCAACCCCGTTCCGGAGCTGTGGATGGCCCTGCTATCCCTCCGTATGATGCTATGCATCTTCATGGAGGTGACCCCTTCCTGTATACCCTCTCTGCAGGCCCCCCTCGTACGACTACCACGTAGTGCTACGTATGTGCATGTGGTTGTACCACCATCCAGAGGTGCTCAGGATGTGGGCATTCCTCCCAACCTCGGATCTCGACTCTGAGGTCATGATAGCGGGGGGGTTGGTTACACATATCTACGGATGTATCCAAGTGGTACAGTGTGTACACCTAAGCCATCCCGTATACCCGTCTGGTGGCCCTAGTAGGTACGCCACGTGGTACTGCGGCGTGGGATGCTGTGGTGATCCGGTGGGTGTGCTTACGTGTCGTAGATGGGCGGTCGCTGCCCTTTTTTATTCCGTTTCGTCGATGAGGTCTTCTGGAATCCGTCACCGCCCAAGCAAACAACACAACCGCTGGCTGGCCTCTCGGCAGGCCCCGTATTTTCCTTTCCTCCACAAGCGGCTCGTGACACAATCATTTCGACAGCCCAAGCTTTTGTAGTGCGTGGATGAGCTGTTCCACACTTTTTCGCCCGTCGAGTGGGTCCAAGCTGCTGGCTTCTTTTTAGATGGCTCGCCCAAGACGCATTATAGTCTCGGCCAATGTTGTCCATTCTTCAAGTGTCTTGCGATATGAAGCTGGTGAAGCCGCTGTCCTAATCATTTTTGCCGTGGCACTTCAGGTGACGCAGGCTTCACTGGGTGAAGCCTGTCACCTGAGACTTTTTTTTTTGGTGCGGATTCTACACTGTGGAAGAAACTGCATCATCAGAAAGGTCTACAGCTACTCACACATTGTGACTTTTCAACACCTGTGCTGCACCTAAATACGTTCAGGCTCAAGACCCAGGGACAACATTGGACTTGGTCGGCGGTCAAGTATTGGCTTCGTGGTCTCGGCACACTCGAAAGAACGCGATTGTCTAGGCGGAACAGTATGCGCACCGGCGCAAATCACATCGCCGACATGCAAATGGTGCAGCCCGATCAGTGATATTATCAAACGTTTGCAAACGTACGTTTTGACAAGATTTATCAAACGCAAACGTTTGACAAACGTGCAAACGTGACGTTTGCCAATCGATGGACCGGGTCTGTACACAGTACACGACCCTTGATAGCACTTGTCCACGTGGCTGCAGGCGGACACAACGAAAATACGGGAACAAGACATCCTTCTGGTTCTCCTTGGGCGTGCACAGGGAGATACTAGCCTTCAGCAAGTGTTCCCTCCCACTTCGTGGGGCCGGGCTTGAAGATTCTGTCCTCGTGGCTCGAGTGTTCACAAGCCGACCCCATACTCGGATCCCCACTGCAGGCGCAGCCAGCGCCTCACTCACGTTGGATTCACGTTTGACATGAATTTTGCAAACGCAAACGTTGGTCAAACGTTCAACGTTTGCCATGATCACTGGACGAATCGGCGCAAAACACATCGTCGACATGCAAAGGGTGCAGCCCGGGGACTCAGCGCTTACTCGTTTGTCCACAGTTATTGCTCAGGGCTCAGTCCTACTTCGTCGATTGGTGCTCGATTCTTTGTAGATGCTGCTCCGTTCTACCTCCATTGTGCCCAATTCTTACGACATGGTGATTTCAGTGGTGCTCAGTTCTTGTCCGATCGAGCTCACTCCTTACTCGATTGTGCGGGGCACGATTGTGCGGGGGAGTGCCCACAGTCATTTTATTGATCTTCTCCTTTGGCCATGTACTAAAGCGACTGGCGCTTAGTTTCGTGCGCCTCACACTTCTTTAGCACGTCCGGATACTGATCTTAGTCGGGCTGTTTATGCTCGTCGCCACGTACTGAGTGAAACTGTCTCGTGAGGTTCTCAGTTGGGATACTGACCATAGTCGGGCTGTTTATGCTCGTCGCCATGCATTGAGTGAAACTGACGTTTCCCCAAGGCTAGTCTCGTGAGGTTCTCAGTTGTATGCACGGATCCGGATGCCAATCATCATCGCGTTGTTTCTGAACGTCACCATGTACTGGGAGCGACTGACGATTCCCTTCGTGTCTAGCCTCGCGCAGCTTGCATCAGCACGAAATCTGGGTGCTGATCATAGTCGGGTCTCCTCTTCGCGCATGAACTGCCACATTCCTTGAGCTCATGGATCCGCTGTTCTACCCCGCCGTCTGACCACACTTTCTTTTTTTCGTCTTTTTTTCGTATGTTCACCTGCTTCGTAGGAAATACTCGGAGAGGCCGCCGGTTGCACAACCCTAAAGCGCCACATGAGTCCGAACCTCAAAAGAGGGTTCCCCACACGAAACACAGGTAAAATCTGGGTTTAGTGGCGGACGTAAGCGATCAATTGATTGCAGTTGCATCGGTTCATCTCCCTTCTGGCCTCCGTTGAAAGACGCACCAGGCGGCTCCTCCGAGTATTCTGTGGGGCCGGTTCAACACAGCAATCTGGGAACCTCAGCAACAAAAGTGTGGGTGTAGAATTGGTGGGAGGCCGCAACAACGAATTACCAATGCTCGTTGTTGTCGCTTTACTTTTGCGAATGCTGGGAAGACGGCAGCTGCTCCCTTGTGGGGGTTGGGGTCTTCCGATCTGTCCATTTCCAGCTACAAACGAGCTTTCGGCTCGGCGAATCCTCGTTTGGAGACTCCCACCAGTCAGGTGGGAGTTGGCGCAACTGTGTTGCGCATGAACGCAGGTGTTTTAAGGCAAGTCCACTTTCTATTTCCGAGTGGATCCGTTCCCACAGCCCCTGAGACCCCCGGCCCCGCGGGGCTGCGGGGCTGCGGGGCTTTCAGGGGCTGAGCCCATAGGCACCGCATTTCACGTCTGCACCGGCCTTCTTTCACGCTTGTCGTGGCCACTCTCAGCCTTGCGCGATCCTGTGACCGGTGTCGGCGCGCGCAGGATGGCAGGCCACCTGAGAATTCTGCTCCGGGCTCCTGCTAACACCTTTTGCGACTGTAGTGCGTACACGGTGAATGTCGCGGGAGCGTCTCACGGTAGTGGCAACGGTTCCCTTAAACCAAAATCACCACGCACCCGTCGGGTTCTCTTCCCCTTAAAAGGCAGAAAAGCGGAGGAGTAGCGGAAAAATTTTGACCCTAAAATCCGGTTGCCAAAACGGCAACCGCGAACCACTTTTCCCCCCTTTTGGTACTGCAACCATTGATGCTGCACACGGCAACTCTAATTGTGCTCTGCGGAGTTTACGGCGCAGATTGCCGTCGTAAAAAGAAGACAAGTCAGTGCGGCCTTGCGAGTCACAACAATCAGCGCGGGACCCTGATTGCTCAGACACGGTTGTAAGAGTCTCCCCGTGACGGATTTGCCTGTGCTCTAGTGTCCTGGTTGTGACGAGCTGCGAACAGCCGCCTGACAAACCAGCCGTCCTGTCTGCAGATACTCAGGTTCCGCGCTGATGATGGTCCGCCTTTTGTGTCCGTGGCTTGAAGACCGAAACACGGCGCAGACGGTCCAGTGCGGTGTTGAGCACATAGCCATTCCAAGCACGTTCTTGCAATCCCCCTCGATTGCGCAGCAGCTTTGAGAACCTCTCCTTGTCAGGGAGAGTGGTGCCGGAACAAAATATAGACTAAACCACCCGTTTTTTTCTTTTAGATAGATACAATCACGAACTTGGTTCTTCTTTTTGCGCTGAGCGTTGTGTGCTTTGGCAAGAAAGAGTTGCTTCTCGCATCCAGTGCAGATCTTGGGGGTTCAATAGAGCTCATCGAAGGATGACATGTAGTCACGGGCCTCAAGCAAGTCGTGTTACGCGCTTCAAAAACTGCCGCTGACGAGGAATTGCCTGGAAGAAAAAGGTAATGCGTGTGGCGTCACGCAACGCGGCTGTGGAGACCAGTTACCGTGGCGACACTTCGAAAATCCTGTTGAACATGTCCACAGACATCGGGTGCTCTCTCGAAAGGATAGCTGGCCCTTGCAACGCGTCGCACCGGCTTTTTTTAGAACTAACAATCTTGCGCGTTGCCCTTCAATGTATTGTGCAGGCTAAAAAGACGTAGGCAGCGTGTTTTGGTGGATCAGAATTCCTTACCTGAATATACACATGGTAAATTCAAGTGGAAAGCGATCAACCGGGACGCACAAACAAAACGAAGCGCCTGTCTTTTTTTGTGTTAACAATGCATTGTTGGTACTAAGAATTAGGCAGCGTACTACATGAAACTTACCAAAGCAGGTGAGTTCCGCTGGTGCACACAAACAGCCGTTCTGTCAGCACAAACGTGCGCATATCCTTTTTTCCGGTGGTCATGGCGGTGTTCGACTTCTTGCTGGCAAACGCTCAGTACTACATGAATGCCATCCCATGCTTGCTTATCTTTGGTTGCTTCGTGTTTTGTTGTCGGATGATATTAGCCTGCTATATACTTTTTTTGTTGTATAAGCACCTGCTTTGTAGGAAATACTTGAGGAGGCTGCCAGCTGCAAAAGATCAAAGGAGGTAAATGTGCTGTAGCCCACACGAAACACAGGTGAATCTGGGTTTAGTGGCGGGCGTAAGCGTTCAACAAAAAAGACCCATTTTGTAGTTGTATTGTTTCTCCCCCTCTAGCCTCCTTCGAAGTAAGCACAAGGCAGCCCCTCGAGTATTTCTGAGCAAGTTGAAATTGGCCAGCGTGTGCGTAAAAGCAAAAGCAAACAACTTCTTCGGCTCTTTGGGGACGGAAGTAGCGATCATCTTGCGGCGTTTGCTTTTTTGCGCCCGTCGTCATTTTCGCCATTAACCTAGAGGCTGGCCTCCACCACCCCAGTACGTATCTTGCAAAAGGAAAAGACAGGCGCGGCTCTCCGACCCCCCGGCGGTAATTCGATGTACCGCGTTCTTTTTGTTTCTACCCCTTCCCCCCTCTCCCGAAAGCCCCCCGTTACCCATGTCTGCTTTAATGCTGCTGTGGGCAAGTCTCTTCGTTTTTCCTCGTTCATGGCGTAGTTTCCTAGCTGCTCGTATGCAAACCCTACATGGGAAGGCCAGTGGTCGCCCATTAGTGGCCTATTGGATAGTTCGGAGCAGCATTTGCCGATTTCGAAGTGCCGCGGGTGCAGAACATCATTGCCGACGCTACCGCCGCAAATGGCGAACAGACAGGTACGTGCGCTGAATTTCTTATGGTAACAACCTTGCTTGCCTATATCAAAAAGTGTCGGATGGCAGCGTGCTGTGCTAAATCACTCAAAACAGGGTTTACACACGTACGCACAAACAAAGTTTAGACCTTTCAATTGCTGAGGTTGGTGAGTGTCTCGTATCGTCGAACCGTGGGGAGCACAAGGAAGGTCGTCGTCGACGATTTCCTCAAATCGAAGTATTGACCGTGGCGACATACGAGGCGGGGTGTAGGTGGTGGGTTGGTACCCGAGCCAGTATATGGGCGGCTCACCTGCTTACCCGAGCCAGTATATGGGCGGGCAACCCGCCTACCACCAGGGTAAGCAGGTGAGTCGCCCATATACTGGCTCGGGTAAGCAGGTGAGTCGCCCATATACTGGCTCGGGTAAGCAGGTGAGTCGCCCATATACTGGCTCGGGTAAGCAGGTGAGTCGCCCATATACTGGCTCGGGTAAGCAGGTGAGCCGCCCATATACTGGCTCGGGTAAGCAGGTGAGCCGCCCGTATGCTGGCTCGGGTAAGCAGGTGAGCCGCCCATATACTGGCTCGGGTAAGCAGGTGAGCCGCCCATATACTGGCTCGGGTAAGCAGGTGAGCCGCCCATATACTGGCTCGGGTAAGCAGGTGAGCCGCCCATCTACTGGCTCGGGTAAAGCAGGTGAGCCGCCCATATACTGGCTCGGGTAAGCAGGTGAGCCGCCCATCTACTGGCTCGGGTAAAGCAGGTGAGCCGCCCATATACTGGCTCGGGTAAGCAGGTGAGCCGCCCATATACTGGCTCGGGTAAGCAGGTGAGCCGCCCATATACTGGCTCGGGTAAGCAGGTGAGTCGCCCATATACTGGCTCGGGTAAGCAGGTGAGCCGCCCATCTACTGGCTCGGGTAAGCAGGTGAGCCGCCCATATACTGGCTCGGGTAAGCAGGTGAGCCGCCCATCTACTGGCTCGGGTAAGCAGGTGAGCCGCCCATCTACTGGCTCGGGTAAGCAGGTGAGCCGCCCATATACTGGCTCGGGTAAGCAGGTGAGCCGCCCATATACTGGCTCGGGTAAGCAGGTGAGCCGCCCATATACTGGCTCGGGTAAGCAGGTGAGCCGCCCATCTACTGGCTCGGGTAAGCAGGTGAGCCGCCCATATACTGGCTCGGGTAAGCAGGTGAGCCGCCCATCTACTGGCTCGGGTAAGCAGGTGAGCCGCCCATCTACTGGCTCGGGTAAGCAGGTGAGCCGCCCATATACTGGCTCGGGTAAAGCAGGTGAGCCGCCCATATACTGGCTCGGGTAAGCAGGTGAGCCGCCCATATACTGGCTCGGGTAAGCAGGTGAGCCGCCCATCTACTGGCTCGGGTAAGCAGGTGAGCCGCCCATCTACTGGCTCGGGTAAAGCAGGTGAGCCGCCCATCTACTGGCTCGGGTAAGCAGGTGAGCCGCCCATGGGTAACCCGGTGAGCCGCCCATCTACTGGCTCGGGTAAGCAGGTGAGCCGCCCATGGGTAACCCGGTGAGCCGCCCATCTGCTGCGTACGAAACTGGTACTCCGACGGTTCAAACGTTGTGTAGCCCACGAGAAACTTGACGGGCGGGAGCGGGGGCGGCACAAGGAAAGGCAAGCCAAGCGAAATACGACTCCGGGCCCTTGGAGACGGCCGGGCGATTCGCCGGAGTGGCCGGTGCATTGCACCAGGAGATTGGAACAGCTAGTCAGGCCAAGCTCATTGCACAGAGAGAGCTTGCCACAGTCGTCGGGTGAGACGTGCCGCCTGTGTAAAAGCATCGAGCTGTTGCGACGGGCCGAAACCCCCGTGCAGCTAATACTTCGATTCAGTTCCGTTACCGACTTCTTAAGGCCATGAGCTTTACCACACACACACACACACACACACACACACACTCACCGTGGACACACTCTCGCTAAGGGGCGCCACGTTACACACACACTTATGGGAAGACCAGGCGAAGATTCAAACGTTGTGCATCTCTAAAACCTGACAGGCGGGAGCGGGGGCGGAAGAAGGAAAGGCAAGCGAAGCGAAATATGACCCCGGGCCCACTCCAAGGCCGGCAGTGAACATGCCGACGCCGGGCGACTCGCCCGACGACGGCGCGCCGCCCGCCGCGGGCAGCAGCAAACCAAGCCGCGGGAAGAGCGAGTGGCAGGTCCTGCGCGACACGCGGAAGTTCATCCGCGCGGCGCGGTCGCCCGTGGCGGCTTCGCCGCCATGCCGGAAGCCCGCGCTGCAAAGCAGGCCGGCGGGCGGCGGCCGAGCAGACAAAGGGAGTCTGAAGTCGCCGGCGGCGGCCGTGAAACCCGCGCGTGAAGGTCCTGAAAAGGGCCGCGGCCCGGGGTCTCCTGGCAGCCCGGGCCGGCGCGCGTCGTCGCTGAACCGGAGCCTGAAGAGTGTGAAGTTCTCGGCCGAGTCCGAGCGGGCGTCTCTGGAGGTCAAGGAGGCCTCCATGAGGGAGCGCCTCGAGGCCGAGTGGTGGCCAGGCGTCACCTCCCTCGTCCTCCGGCTCATGGACGAAGTTCGAGACCAGTCGGTCAGAGACCAAGAAGGTGTCCTTTTACCCTCTCTTCTCTACCCTTTCCCTTCCCCTTTCCCCTTACCTCTGTTGTGTTTTTCTACGAACACATTCTTCGAAGAAGACTTGATGCTAACATCAAACACGAATGAGAGGCAGACAGTACTGCCTCAGCAAGGACCACGACGAGTCCCTCGACGACGCGAACCTGACGCTCAGCGCCCGGCTGCTGCAGCTGAACGCGTCGGCCGTCCGCGAGCGGGGCGCGAAGAAGCAAGACATCCTCGCCCGCCGAGGCCTCGAGCTCGACGAATCCCGCCACCGATCCGACGTCGCCGACGGCGCCTACCCCCGCAGCCTGGAGCTCCCCATCTTCCTCTCGCGGCACGCCGGCAGCCACCGAGACCTGCGGGCCTCGTTCGAAGCCACCCCGGCCCACCACCCGGCTGCTGAAGCTGAACGCGTGTCATGCGGGCGCCGCATATATATTATTAAAGCTACCCCGTACACAGGGGACTCTAGCTCTTTGTCTGACCGAGCAAAAAAGCCGGTTTCAGCCAAAAACCCGGTTTTGGGGCTCTGCGGTGCCTGTGGGTGTCTGAGTGCCTGGAACCGTCGCCCCGCGCACGTAAACAAGGGGACGGAGGGGGGTGGTGAGTTATAAGCTTGCGGTGGTGGTGGTGTGCACGTCTATCAAACTACGGAGTGGTAAGTGAAAAGCTTCGAATTGCAGTGACACACCGTGACGCGCCATGTATCTGCAGTCACTGTTCAGAACAGTACAGTACAGTACAGGGGCTACTTGAAATCATAATTTATAAATTATTTTTGTTTTTTTGAAAAACCGAAACCGGAAAAACCCGGTTCCTGAAACCGGGAAACCGGGTTTCCAAAATCCCCTGCCCGTACACCTTTGGTCTCATTAGTCACAAACATGACTGTCTAAAGTTAAAGTGTGGAAATATGGCATACATCCCTTTACTACCTAGTTGTCCACTACACTACGAAAGCCCCATAAAACCGAACTCCCCAACGCAGAAGAGTTTGCGGCCCGAGAAGCAACGGCAAGGCGGCAGATCGAAGGCGAGAGCAACGCAGCATCGGATGTGCTGGCGAGCGTCGCGGCCTCGACGAAAGCCGAAGTGTACGACGCGCTGGCGAAGGCGTGCGTGGAGAGCGAAGCCCGGGAGCGGTCCGCCGTCGAGGTCAACTGCGCCGCGGTCGGCGGACTGATCAAGGAAGACCACGACGAGTCCCTCGACCTGACGCTCACCGCCCGGCTGCTGCAGCTGAACGCGTGCCTTGCGGGCGCCGCGTATTTTACCAATGCTACCGCTACTCACACCTTCCCTCTAATTAGTCACAAACTTGGCTGTCTAAATTAAAGCGTGCAAACATGGCTACATCCGTTTATTACCCGACTCCCAGCCGTACTTGTCAACCGGAGACTTAAAAGCATCAGCTTTTGAAACTG
Organism: Diplonema papillatum; assembly: GCA_030068145.1. Classification (NCBI taxonomy): domain Eukaryota; phylum Euglenozoa; class Diplonemea; order Diplonemida; family Diplonemidae; genus Diplonema; species Diplonema papillatum. The sequence continues at coordinate 36,417 of JAPJBO010000901.1, forward strand.
TGAAAGCCCATATAACCAACCCCTCAACGCAGAAGAGTTTGCGGCCCGAGAAGCAACGGAGAGGCGGCAGATCGAAGGCGAGAGGAACGCAGCATCGGATGTGCTGGCGAGCGTCGCGGCCTCGACGAAGGCCGAAGTGTACGACGCGCTGGTGAAGGCGTGCGTGGAGAGCGAAGCCCGGGAGCGGTCCGCCGTCGAGGCCAACTGCGCTGCAGTCGGCGGACTGATCAAGGAAGACCACGACGAGTCCCTCGACGACGCGAACCTGACGCTCACCGCCCGGCTGCTGCAGCTGAACGCGTCGGCCGTCCGCGAGCGGGGCGCGAAGAAGCAAGACATCCTCGCCCGCCGGGGCCTCGAGCTCGACGAATCCCGCCACCGATCCGACGTCGCCGACGGCGCCTACCCCCGCAGCCTGGAGCTCCTCACCTTCCTCTCGCGGCACGCCCGCAGCCACCGAGACCTGCGGGCCGCGTTCGAAGCCACCCTGGACCTCCTGCGCTCCGCCCCACGCGCCGCGGCGGAAGTGTCTTCCGACCGGCAGGCACAGCTCGGTGATCTCAAGCGGGCCGAGTCGGCTGAGAAGGCGTGGGCTGCGTTCCTCGGCGAGGGAAAGGCCCGTGTCGCCGGGAAAGAGGAGGCGAACCGCGTAAAAATCGCCGCCCAGCAGGACATGGAGCGCGGCTGCCTACGGCGGGCACGCGCGGAGGGCGAAGGACGGGCGGACCTACGCTGCGCAGAGCGGCGCGAGTGGCACGGCTTGCGGGGAGAAGCGTGCTGCGGCGCCGAAGTGGCGGGGAGGGGGGGGATTGCCGGCGCGGCCGCGGCGGCGGCGGGGCTGCTGCGGGTCGGGTTCCTCGAAGGAGCCGGCCGGCGCCGCTTGGAAGCCGCGGCGATGCTGGTCGTCCCGACGTGCGGGCTGACCTTGGACGAAGCTCGCCGGCGGCAGTCGCTGGCGGCGGAACGGGCGGGGTTCCTCCCCGCGGCGCTGCAGGCGCGCGAGCAGCACGCGCGCGGGCTCCTGCAGGCCAACCTCTCCACGCAGCTTTACCAGACCCACCGCCTCCTCATGCAACACGCGTCTACCCTCGTCTACCCCCCTTCCCTCTCCCGCCCGCAGTCCTCCGCCTCCTCGAAGCCCGCGCAGCACGGGCCATCCGGCAGGCCGGCGGCGGGCGCCGCCCACCCTGCGAAAGGCAGCCTCCGGTACAAATACACCAACGCGATTGCGTACCTCTCGGCGTCAGACGACACGCTGTCGGACAGTTTCAAGTCCTCTGCAGAGTACCCGCCGTCGTCTCACGACGCGAGGAGGCAGCAGGGTGAGCCCGCGAGAGGTGGATCGCGGTGGCTGGCGAGGCACCCGTTGAAGGGTGGTGGTAGGGGTGACTGGTGTGTGGACGACAACCGGCAGCCTGAGAACGGCGGGAAAGAGCGGCACCGCCCCGACGTGGGCGAGGGCCGCGCCGCGGCCTGGGCGAAGCCGGACGCGCGCAGCCCGAGCTCTCCGTCCTTGCGGTGGGGGGGCGAGTCGAGCGCGCCGCTGGACTCCGCATGCTGGCAAGCCGCGCCGTCTGCGGAGTCCCCGCTGTCCGCTGAGTTCTCGTCCACCGCCGCCAAGCACTCCCGCAGGGACCCGCTGGCCGGAGACGCCGGGTCGGAAACGCCGTACGACCAGCTCCTCCTGCTGGAGACGCTGTCCTTCCCACGGATGCTCCTTCTAGACGCGCACTCGCCGTCGCTGAGCCTCGAGCGCAGCGCCCGCGGCGCCGGACCATGCCCTACCGGCGGCGCCGACTATGCGGCGAACTGGCAGCTCATGGAAGAAGGCGACAGGAGGAAGGCGGCGCGGCTCGAAGCCCGCGAACGACGCTCCGTCGAAGCCGACGAGCGTGTGTCGAAGGGGAGCGTGCGGATGTTCGCAGTCTGGAGGAGAACTGCGAGGCGGCTCGCCGCCGTCGAAGAAGGCCGGCGGCACGTCCTGCACGAGTGGCTCGCGCTGAGCAAGGCGGAGACCATCAAGCGCCGGCGTATCCACATGGCGTTCGCGGTCATCGCGGTGCGTCGGGTCTGGAGCCGGATGGCTTGCGCAGAGCGCGAGTGGATCCGGGCGAGCGAGCGTGAAAGCAGGAAGCTCATCGAACAAATGGCCGTGGTCTCGACCTCGCAGCGAACCGAGCGGCGAAAGCTGCGGAGGCGGCAGAGGGACGACAGGAAGGCCCTCGCGATCCAATGCCTTGTTTCCAGGGAAACGGCGGTCCGGCGTGGCATCGCATACGCGGAGCTCGAAAGCCGCGCCGCGCGTGTGTACACAACGCGCTGCCGCAAGTTAGTAGCGACGTTTTGTCAGAAGGAGGCGGTGACCCGGCTGGGCATCTTGCGCGACGAGCAGATCGAGCGCGCCCAAGCGACCAAAATGGTGGTCTCCCGCCTGCTGTCGTCGCTGCGGCGGGAGGCCGCGGCCGCGTCGACGGCCGTCGCGCGCGAAGAGCGGACCGAGCGCGAATCTCTCCACCGCCTCTTCCTCAGCTACTCCTCGGTGGCCCTCATCACCAGCCCGCCCTACGCCCCGATCGCCTCGCTGCACCCCGTCGGCCACCCGTTCGAGCCGCCCGACTTCTTCGACACGCCCCTCGTCAAGTCGCCGCGTATGGAGGGCTGGAGTCCGTTCCCGTCTGCCTTGTCGGTCCCCGTGAAGCCCGTTCCCTTCCTGTTCCGGTAGTTTGCGCGGTGCGTGGACGTGTCGACCCTCTGGGTGCCCGCCCTTTGCACACTCAAAAGAAAACTCGCACGGACCCTTTCGAGGCCAAAACCTCCTCGATTTCGTACAACCTTTCTGAACAAGCAGGTGCTTGTTCAAGAAGTAGCCTGCGGCAGGGCACGAAGCGGAGCGAGCTGGGTTTAGACCGTCGTGAGACAGGTTGGGCTTACCCTACTCGTGGAGAGAGAGCCCATCGGGCCAGCGCATTCCGACAGCGGGGTAGTACGAGAGAAACCCCTCGTTTCTAGTCTCTGGTATCTACGATTGTTCGATTGAACAGTGCCGTGATGCTACCACTGGATGGATTATCTCTGTAGTGTGGCTCCGTGCTATGGCTCTGTGCTGTCTTCCGGCTTAACCTTTGCATGCTGAGGTTGGTCGGTACTCTTCCCTCGCAGCGTTCTTTTTTCTCTTTTGTATCATTGTCCGGCCTTGTTGTAGACCTGTTTTTACGTGGGGCCTTCCTGTGCGAGAGGCGTCCACGTGTGTGTGTGTGTGTGTGTCGGAGACCCGGTTTATTGTGGCACCCCTCTTTGCGAAGGTTTGTCCACAAGTGTGTGTGCTCTTAGCTGTTCGAACTCGTTTCCTACAGTCCTTGAGCTCATCGCAGGCCCAACAACCAACACCGAGTGGTATGGGCTTCGGATGTCAATTTCTATGGATCAGACCCCGATTGCCGCAATCGGGAAGATTATTCAGTGCAGCTACTCTCTGACACCGACTGTACAGAGTTATTACCGTTCATGAGGTTTGGACCGAAAACCGTATTATCGCCCCGAGCCACCGGTGAAAACCGGGCGTGCGAGCGAACGTGCCAGAGATCCGAGGTTCTCTACCGGGGTTCTCTCTAGTCAGCCGGTCCATCCCCTCTTGATAGACCGTGATAGACCGAAGAATACAGCACAGGGCAATTCGATGCAGCTCTAGGGACTAGGGATGGACGTGGAGGACCGTGATTCACTGTGATAAACAGCGGCAGGCACTTCGATGCAGTTTCATGAGACAGGGACGGACCGGCTCATTAAAGCTTCAAATGATACACTCGAGGCAATCTGACGAAGCAAACTCAGGGTCCAGTCTTTCCTGCTGTCGTCGAAAACTGACACCTCCAACACGTGTGTGTAAAAGATGTTCCTCAAGGCCCCGTCAGCCGGGAGGCGGCTTCTGATGGCAACCAGAGTAACGTGCGTCTGACCGTAGTCGGGCAAATGCGAGCTGCTTCCGAACCGAACAATCCTGCAAAAAAAAAAAAAAAAAAAATAGGAGGTAGTACAGGAAGATCATCCAGGAAGAATGGATGATGGCACAGGAATGGCACCAGAGTGTCAGCGTATAGTGGTAAGCACAGAAAGTATGCCGTGCGTCACGTTACCAAGACCCTCCGCTGTGTCATGTTATCTGCAATAATCAGTTAAAAACAGGACTATCACGCGCAGGCAGGTTGTGGTTACCTGGTCAAATTATCAAATTATGTGCCCCTGTTCGCTCGACGAAAAGAAAAGAATCAGTCTACAAACTGTAAGAGAAGAAAAAGTGACAACCAACCGCCAACGTAGACCCAGTTTTTGTTTCTTCAATCTACAATACAAATCCAAATGGTAGTAGCGAATCGCGCCGAAGAGGGTTTCTTGTTTGCCCCCCAGAGTTTGTGTGGTCAAAGGTGTTGTTCCCGTGGAAGCGGTGGGGCCGGCCTTGGACCGGCGGCACCTTTCTTTCGGTAGCATCGAGTGGTGTTGAAAACAGGCGATGTTCTGGCCCGGAAAGGAACTCGCAACCATTCTCTTCACTGCTGAAATGGCTGACACGGCCGACAGCGGCAACAGGCCAATCAAGACACGGCTGCCGGTCGGGGGACTCTCTGTGTAGCCACCAAAGGCAGGACTTTTAGCAAACAATTGCTTGACCAGAACGAAGCAGAAAAGGACCGCAGGTTGGGTGTTACTTGTTACGAAGAGCTTCGGTGGGAACGTGCTGGCATTGGGTTCTAGAGCTGTTCATTGTTTCAGTGGATCCTGGCTGGCGGCACCGCCGAACCATATGGTTCCGTTTCTTGCAATAGTGCGTTGCTCAGGGTAGTCGAAGGCCTACTAGGACAATCACATTAATGCAACAAATTTACGATTCAGTGGTCTCCCGATCGATTCCGATGTAGGTCGGATCAAGCCTGATTCTGAACATACCAGGCACACCTAGCAAAGCCGCTGCATGTGCTCGTTCGCAAGCCCCCCGTCAGCTGCACCTAGCCGGCAGTCTGTCAAGCATCCCCCCTGTCGGGGCCGAGCCAGAGGGCGAAATCCGGAAGTCGCGTGCTCATTCCGATCTTCGTTTTCCCATGTCCTGCACTGCCGTTTCCCGTTTCTGCCCGTGCGAACAGCGTCTCGAAGACACGAAGTAAACTCAGTGCGAGGGGCGCAATGCAATGCCGGCGAAACAGTTCGTTGGATACAACCAGTGCACTAGCGGGATGCCGATAGGCTGTCTCGCTGAAGCCGATGGTAGCGCGACAAAGCAGACGGAATCGTCGTAAACCACTTGAGCCGGCAATATGCAGACCACGGAGGATTCTGAAGTTGAGTGTCGCTGTGGAATCAGATCTTGTAGCGTAGGCGTCCAACTGAGAGCTGAGTTTTCGTGTCCACCTGAACACTGCCCGTCAACGCAGGTTTCATAAGGCAAGGCAAGCGTGTGATGAACCGGCAGTAGTTGTGGTGGAACGTGATGAACCAGTAGTAGTTGTGGTGAACGTAATGAACCAGTAGTCGTTGTGGTTTCAGCTTAGTGTGAGTTTGAGCAAAGTAACATCAAGGCAGCCCTTACAAAGACCAGCCACAGTCAACGCCACGTGGGTGCGGGCTTTTGATAGTAATCATCATTCAAACCCCCAATTGCGCGTAACCTGGAGGCACAGAGGGTGTCGGTGGTACAAAGGTAGTTGCCCGCATCCATCCGGCAATCAGCTCGCATCGGGGAGGTGACGCTACCCACCTGGACAAGGTGTCCTGCTGCTCCTAGTTGTGGTGAAACGTGATGCCCAATAACAGTTGTGGTGGAACGTGATGAACCAGTAGTAGTTGTGGTGAAACGTGATGACCAATAATAGTTGTGATGGAACGTGATGAATCAGCAGTAGTTGTGATGAAACGTGATGACCAATAATAGTTGTGGTGGAACGTGATGAACCAGTAGTAGTAGTGGTGAAACGTGATGATCTATAACAGTTGTGGTGGAACGTGATGCAGCAGTAGTAGTCGGGTGAAACGTGATGACCAATAATAGTTGTGGTGCAACGTGATGACCAAGAATAGTTGTGATGGAACGTGATGAATCAGTAGTAGTTGTGATGAAACGTGATGACCAATAATAGTTGTGGTGGAACGTGATGAACCAGTAGTAGTAGTGGTGAAACGTGATGATCAATAACAGTTGTGGTGGAACGTGATGCAGCAGTAGCAGTCGGGTGAAACGTGATGACCAATAATAGTTGTGGTGGAACGCGATGAAACCCGCCTCTTCCACAGTTACGACCCTGTCACGTATTGCACCCATGGGTCATGTCATCCACCCACCACCCGCCGCAGGAGCTCTCGCCTGAAAGTCGGGGCACCGCCAGCTTTTGCTGCAAAAAAAAAAAATGAGCGCGTCCGCAGGGCCTGCCGACCTAGGTACGCCCCGCACGAGAACGTGGGAAGCCGCCCTGCAGTGCGCCGGCGCCGCGGGGGCAGCTGCAGCGAGCCCGGCCGCGCGGCAGTCTCCGGCGGCTCCCGACTACGGCCGGCGGCAGGCCCACCCGCAGGGGGTTCTTGCAGGGGGAGCCGAATCGCCGGCTGTCGCTGCGTACGCGCCGGGAACCCCGCTCCTGCAGTGTGTCGGCGCCGCAGCAGCAAGCCCGGCCGCGCAGGGGTCTCCCGCGGCTCCCGACGGCTGCGCCCCGCCGGCATACGGCCGGCGGCAGGCCCACCCGCAGGGGGCCCTTGGAAGGGGAGCCGAGTCGCCGGGAGGCGCTGGGTACGCGAGCGCGCCGGGAACGCCGCTCCTGCATGCGTGTGCGGTCGGCGCCGCAGCAGCGAGCGCGGCCGCGCAGCAGTCTCCCGCGGCTCCCGACTACGGCCGGCGGCAGGTGCACCCGCAGGCCGAGGCGCCGTCGGTCGCTGGGCACCCGCTCCCGCTGTGCGATAGGCTGCCGCCGCCGCGGGTGATCCCGTCGGATCACGCGCACAGGGGGACCCCGCCGCTGCATGCATCGCCTTCGGGTTGCGCGGGTGGTTGTGAAACCGCGCCGGACGTGCGGGACCTACCGCCGGCCAGGGCGAGCCCCCGCGCATCGGAGAAGGCAGCCGCCGCCTCCGTCGCCGTCGTCGACTGGCAGCGGTCTAGCTCCAGCCGGGGCTTCGCGCGGCATCCGCCCGCGTCGTGCACGCGCACGCAAACGGCGGCTCCGGAAGGCCGCAGCCCAGCCCCATGCGACGCATTGCGGGCGCCGGTGCAGATCCCCCTGCTCGGCATCCGCACGCCAGGGGGCGGCGCACCCGCGCCCGCCGCCGGTGAAGGCCGCGGGTTCCAACCCGACGCCGTGCCGCCGGTCGCGTTCGGTGGCCGCGCGCCGGGGGCGCTGCCAGGAGCAGCCGCCGTGAAGGCGGTGCCGGATTCCGACGCTTTGCTTCGCTCGGTCCACGTGCCTGCCGGGTGCGGCGACCGTGCCTGGCCGCCGACGACGCCGGCTTCAGCGGCGAAGAGCGAGGGCAGGCCGGAACCCGGTGCCTTGCCGCTTCGTCACGAAGGTCGGGTCGACCTTCGTGACGAAGCTCCGCTCCGGGACCAGAATCCCCGCCTGGCGAACACGCCTGGCTCCGCGCTAACGGACCGAAGGCACCCAGACCGCGAAAGCTTGCCTCTGTTCGGTGGCCGCGCGCCAGGGGGACTGCCAGGAGCCGCAGCGGCGAAGAGCGAGGGCAGGCCGGAACCCGGTGCCTTGCCGCTTCGTCACGAAGGTCGGGTCGACCTTCGTGACGAAGCTCCGCTCCGGGACCAGAATCCCCGCCTGGCGAACACGCCTGGCTCCGCGCTAGCGGACCGAGGGCACCCAGACCGCGAAAGCTTGCCTCTGTTCGGTGGCCGCACGCCAGGGGGACTGCCCGGAGCCGCAGCGGGGAAGGCGGCGCCGGGCGGGCCGGAATCTGACGCTTTGCTTCGCTCGGTCCACGTGCCTGGCGTACGCGGCGACCGCGCCTGGCCGCCGACGACGCCGGTTTCCGCGGCGAAGAGCGAGCGGAGACCGGAAGCCGCTTCCTTGCCGGGTCGTGACGAAGCTCCGCTCCGGGACCAGAGTTCCCGCCTGGCGAACACGCCTGGGTCCGCGCTAACGGACCGGGGACACCCGGACCGCGAAAGCTTGCGGCCGGTGCAGGTGCCTCTGTTCGGCGCTTGTGACCAGAACCGCCTACCGGCGACCACTGGCTCTGCAGCTGGCGCGGACCGCCCTGTGCTGAACCACGCGAATTTGCACTCGGAGCACGCTGTTGTTGCGGCTGGTGTCAGAGACCAGAACGAAGGGCAACCAGACCGCGAAGGCTTGCGTCCCGTGCAGTCGCCGCCGTTCGCTGTTTGCGACCAGCACCGCGCGCCAGCGACCCCCGGTTCCACGGCAAGCGGGGACTGCGCACACCAAGCGAATCCGCACGCGCCACCCGTTGCGCTGCGCCCGTCGGGGTCGGACGCCACGGACAGCTTACGCCCGGTGCAGGTGCCTCTGTTCGGTGCTTGTGACCAGCACCGCCTACCGGCGACCCCAGGGCCAGCGGCTGGCGTGAACCTCCCTGTGCTGCACCACACTGTTGACCAGAACGGTCGGCCGGCCGAAGGGCATCCAGACCGCGAAAGCTTGTGTCCGGTGCAGACACCTGTGTTCGGCGCTTGTGACCAGAGCCGCCTACCAGCGACCCCTGGATCTGCTGTGCTGAACCACACTGTTGCGGCTGGTGTCAGAGACCAAAACGGTCGGCCGTTGTTCGCTGTTTGCGACCAGAACCGCGTGCCAGCGACTCCGGCCACCACGGCAAGCGGGGACTGCGCTCACCAAGTAAATTCTCCCGCGCCGTCCATTGCACTGCGCCCGCCAGGGTCGCCCGCCACGGACAGCTTCCGCCCGGTGCAGGTGCCTCTGTTCGGTGCCCACGATCCGAGCCACGCGCGGTCGAACCGCGCCGCCCCGCAGCGCGCGCCGGCGATCGGCGACCTGCCGCTGCCGCGAAGCAGCCCGAAGGCCTCCCAGTACGGGCCCCCGGCCCACGCGTGGGCGCCGCCGGTGTTCGACACGGCGCCGCCGGTTCGGTGCGCGTGCTCCGCGGACGCCGTCACCAGCGTCGGCTCGGACGCAGCTACCAGCGACGCCGGGATGTCGGCCGCCGACTACGACGAGCCCGTGTTCGACGGGCCGGGCGCGGCCCGGCAGGCTTACCTGGCGAGTTATGACGGGGTTTTGGAGCCGGATCTCGCGTCGAAGGGCACATTTCCCGTCTGCCTCCCGAAGGTCCCGGACACGCACGACGCGCACGGGGTGGCGACTGCCAGCCTCTCGGATACCGATGCGCTCCGGCTCCAAGCGCAGAGGCACCTCCCGAAAGTCCCGGACACGCACGATGCACTGCACGGGATGGCGGGCCTCTCGGATTCCGATGCGTGCCGGCTCCAAGCGCAGAGGGACCGGGGGGACACCCCCGGGGAGTGCGGCTCGCGCGGCGAAGGCCGGCGGACGCAGCCGGGACGACACGACTCGGGGCAGGGCAGCAGCCGGGTCGCCGTCCGACCGGACCCTGCCGCTGCGAACAGCGACGGGTTCGTTGACTCCGGGCTGGTCTCGCGGCTGGCCGCCGCGGCTGTTGTCGCTCTCGCCGACGGGCGCCCGGAGCCTCTGGTGTCTCGGGGTGGATTCAGCCCTGCAAGCGCGGCTGGAAGCTTGCTCGGAAGGGATTCCGAGGACTCTGGTTCGGAGTGCTCGATGTGGTGCAGCTCGGTGGCTTCGGGCCGGGCGGAGCCGAAGGCGGCGGCGCTGGCGGCGGTGCAGAAGGCGCTCGACGCCGCCGGCGGGTCGCTCACGCGGCTGCTGCAGGGTGAGGCCGACGGCTTGGCCGCGAGCTTCCACCACGACGGCGAGACGGAGGGCGGCGCAGCCGCCAGCTTTTCCAGCAGCGCCGCCACCGTGGGCCACGCGTCCGCCGGATCGCCAACTCGGCGGCTGCAGGGAGAGGCCGGCGGCTTGGCCGCGAGCTTCCACCACAACGGCGAGACGGGCGGCCGCCGCAAGTCGGCTCAGGCCCGCCCACAGAAGCAGCTGGAGAGCAGCAGCAGCAGCAGCAGCGGCAGCAGCGGCCATGCGTCCGCTGGATCACCCGCGCGCCGGCTGCAGGGAGAGGTTGGCGGCTTGGCTGCGGGCTTCCAACACGACGGGGAGCATTCCACACCGACGCCGGCCCGGAGGAAGCAATCGGAAAGCACGCGCCTGCTGCAGGGCGAGGCCGACGCGAGCTTCCAGGTGGACTCCCGCCCCTGGCAGCAGCCGGAGGGCAGCAGCAGCAGGAGAGGCCATGCGTCCGCTGGATCACCCGCGCGCCGGCTGCAGGGCGAGGCCGACGGCTTGGCCGCGAACTTCGACCACAACGGCAACACGGACCGCCCCGAGAGCAGCCGCAGCGCCGCCGCTGGCCACGCGCTGTCGTCGGAGACGGTGCGGGCGGCGGCGAAGGACGCAACCGACAGCACCGCCGGCGCGACGACGACGAACGCACACACGTCGGCAGGCGGGACGGAAACGTCCGCGTCGTGGGAGCATCCGGACGCGGGTTTTCCGGACCACGAGTGCCCGGCGAAGAGGCACCTGCAGTCCAACCGCTGCGGCGCCTTCTCCCGCCGCGGAAGCGACGCCAACAGCCACTACTCGGAACCTTCGCACTCGGCCCGCGGAGGGTTGGCGGACGGCGGTTCGGGCCCGGAAAAGCGGCTGGAAACCGACAGATCCGAAGAAGGCTGCGACGCGGGGACGCGACGGCTCAGTAAGGAGCTTGTCATTGTCACCGGAGCCCAAAACCCCAGGATTTCTGACCCTGTTCTGGACCCTTATCAGCGTCCTTCTGCGTCCCCCGTGTTGGGTCGAAACCGGCGGCAAAGCGACGGATCCGAAGACGACTGCGACGCGGAGACGCTGCGGGTGCTGCTGCGGCGGGAGCGGGCGGAGCGGCGGGCGGCGGTGCGGGAGAAGGAGCACGCCGAGAAGCGGGCGGCCGGCGCGCGGCGGGCGCTCGCGTCGCTGGAGGAGGCGCTGGCGGAAAAAGAGGCGCAGTGCGCGGTCCTCGCGGCGGCGAAGGACGCCGCCGAGGCCGCGGGCCGCGCCGAGCGGCGCGAGCAGGAAGTCAGGCACCGCGAGCTGCTGGCAGGCCTCGTCGCGTCCCACGCGGCGGAGCTGAAGCAGGAGCGGCGGGCAGCCGAGGATCGCGTCAAGGGCGCCCGGAAGTCGGCCGACGAAGTCCTCGCAATGCTCCAGTTGAAGGCCCGCGATTGAAATACAGGACTTTCACCAGCCCTTCCCGCGGAGTGGCACCGTTACATAGAACAGCGACGGCTAAGAAAGGAGCTGATCATTTCTACACCTGTCTTTCCGCCAACGTAGTCCTCGCAATGCTCCAGTTGAAGGCCCGCGATTGAAATACAGCGTGGAGTGGCACCGGTACATAGAACAGCGACGGCTAAGAAAGGAGCTGATCATTTCTACACCTGTCTTTCCGCCAACGTAGTCCTCGCAATGCTCCAGTTGAAGGCCCGCGATTGAAATACAGGACTTTCACCAGCCCTTCCCGTGGAGTGGCACCGTTACATAGAACAGCGACGGCTAAGAAAGGAGCTGATCATTTCTACACCTGTCTTTCCGCCAACGTAGTCCTCGCAATGCTCCAGTTGAAGGCCCGCGATTGAAATACAGCGTGGAGTGGCACCGGTACATAGAACAGCGACGGCTAAGAAAGGAGCTGATCATTTCTACACCTGTCTTTCCGCCAACGTAGTCCTCGCAATGCTCCAGTTGAAGGCCCGCGATTGAAATACAGGACTTTCACCAGCCCTTCTCGTGGAGTGGCACCGTTGCATAGAACAGCGACGGCTAAGAAAGGAGCTGATCATTTCTACACCTGTCTTTCCGCCAACGTAATGCTCCAGTTGAAGGCCCGCGATTGAAATACAGCGTGGAGTGGCACCGGTACATAGAACAGCGACGGCTAAGAAAGGAGCTGATCATTTCTACACCTGTCTTTCCGCCAACGTAGTCCTCGCAATGCTCCAGTTGAAGGCCCGCGATTGAAATACAGGACTTTCACCAGCCCTTCTCGTGGAGTGGCACCGTTGCATAGAACAGCGACGGCTAAGAAAGGAGCTGATCATTTCTACACCTGTCTTTCCGCCAACGTAGTCCTCGCAATGCTCCGTTGAAGACCCGTGATTGAAATGCAGGACATTCACCAACCCGGCATCGTTACAGAACCGCGACCCGCTAAGCTGGTCATTTCCACACCTGTCTTTCCGCCGAAGTCCTTTACAGGTGCTCCAGTAGAAGGAGCTTCCGCCAACCATCAGGCCACACTCTTTCGAAGCCTAAACGGGGCTCCCGTGGAGCGGCACCTTTCAAGGGTTCTACGCAATGAAGGGGCTTCCGCCAACCATCAGCCGAAGCCACGGCACCATTGTATATAGAACTGCGACGGCTCAAAAAAGGAGCTGGCCATTTGTACACCTGTCTTTACCTGTTTTATCGTGTTCACGCATGTACGTTTCCTCCCATCGCGTTTCGCCACAGAGAACGTCAATTGTTCTGTTGTGTACCATTCATGTACTCGTTCTGTAAAAAAAGGATCTTGTTACCGTTGCCTTTTGGGTCTTGCGAAGGATAGCTGGTACCGAGATATTAGACGAGCTGGGCAAAGTGAATGATTCGGGGCATTGAGAAGGTCGCCTACCTTTCGCAAGCTCGGATCCTGGCGCGCAGAATCCTAGCGCACGCTTTAGTACGAACGATGTTGCAGATCGCCCCACAATGTATTGTGAGCTGTGAGACGTGGGCAGCGTGTTTTGGGTGTTGATCAGACACAAACCTGAACCGAAACAGCAAAAAAAACATAACGAAGCGACCCGTCTGTCTGTGCGGCGGCTGCTGTAGCCGGGAGAAGCTGAGGGGCTAGGCCTCGGTGTAGTATCCGGCGTGCTCGGCCGGCTGGCCTCCTTCTGCGGGTAGGTGATGGTGTGGACGTTCGCGAGCCCTCGCATCCAACAGCTGCACTCCCGGCGGCCCCGCCCACGCCTCCGCCTCCGACTCCTGCTCAGGGCTGTTTTCTCGAAGTCACGAACGAGTCGCTTGATGCGCTCAGACCCGCCCCAACACCGTGCAAGTTTCGTTGTTTTTTTGTATAAGCACCTGCTTTGTAGGAAATGCTTGAGGAGACTGCCAGTTGCGATAGATCAAAGGAGGTAAATGTGCTGTAGCCCACACGAAACACAGGTAAATCTGGGTTTAGTGGCGGGCGTAAGCGTTCAACAAAAAAGACCCACTTTGTAGTTGTATTGTTTCTCCCCCTCTAGCCTTCGAAATGAGCACAAGGCAGTCCCTCGAGTATCTTTACATAAGCGCCAGCTTGAAAGGAAATGCTCGACGATGCTGCCTGACAAAGAACAGAAGGGATCCCAAGTGTTGTAACTACCGAACCACGTGTTGAACGGACGTGAGGTCATGCGGGTCTACCCCATACACGACAAATCACACAAACACAACAGGTCAAAGTCCTGAGTGAGAAAACAACACACGGTGGTGTAAGCGAAGAACAGATCAGATTGTGTTTGTATTGTATTTGCCCCTTACCTCTATATTTCCTCCCATTCGGAGTCGAAGCAGCTACGTCGAGTATTTTGTGTTAACACTGCGTTGTTGGTACTAAGAATTAGTAGTTGGCAGCGTACTACATGAAACTTACCAAAGCAGGCGAGTTCCGCTTGTGCGCACAAGCAAAAAGGTGCGCTGCAGGCAACTTGGTGGGTTCGCAGCATCTATGTCAAGGTGGGTTCAGTATCTATGTCAACATGACTGATTGTACCCGAGGCACCAGGAGAACACACATGTGTCTGTCAGTGAGTGTGAGTGTGAGGGTGTTGTGTGACAAAAAAGAACAAATTAACAGGGCGGAAAAAAGACAACCGCAGGCGTTCACTAACGCCTGCGAGAAAAAGCAAGAGAAGAAGAAAAAACACCCACACACTCTCTCTCCTTCTCTCTCTCGTCAGGCAAAACAAGAAAACCGAGCACCTGCTGTACAAGGATCCCGGGAGCTGCTGCCATCGGCACCGTCGTTCTGCACTTTCCAGCCACACCCGGCGACCGAAGGAAGCCACAAAAAAAAAGGATAAACTCTGCCAAGCAGCTTCCGCCGGGTAAAAAAAAGGAAAACTGCCAACGGGAATCAACCGCCTCCAGGGGTGGGGCTGGGTCTGACACTTGCGTTGGGGACGGGGAGAGGAGAGTAAATCAGAAGGGCAACAGGTGTCGCGGGCGAAGATCGCATCCGGAGACCCAGGAATTCCGTCCTCCGGGGCCCCGTGCACACGCTGCGGGCGTCGGGGGCGAGCTAAAAGGGCCCGCCTGGGTAAAGAAAACCACACTGCCGCCGTCGAGCGACGGACGTGAGGCAGTTCACCCCTGTTTTCTGGAAGGGCGTCGAATTGCCTGCGGCTGTCAATCACAGTCTTTTAGCAGTTTAGCGCGGGCTGGCGCAGGCTATTGCAGTCAATCAGTGACAGACGATGCTCAAGAGCGAGACTGTCATCAGCAGCAGGAACCTGTTAATCCCGCGACCGAGTTTAGGGAAGTCTGGCAGTGGGTTTCTAGCACTCAATGCAGCCGGTGAGGCGGCGCGGAAGTGCAAAGCGCCGCAGGGGCGCGTCACCATCGTATTCACCGACGTCCAAGACTCGACGAAGCTATGGGAAAGCGATCAGGAGGCCATGAGCATTGCCGTGAAGGAACACCACAAAGCGATGCGCACCGGCATCAAGCGGTTCTCAGGCTTCGAAGTGAAGACGGAAGGCGATGCCTTCATGGTCGCGTTCCAGACCTCCCGCGACGCGGTTAAGTGGTGCTTGCACATGCAAGAGACGTTGATCAACGTGGACTACCCGATGCCTCTTTTACTGCAAGCGTCGGCTCGCCTCGAGAAGGACAAGTACGGAGCGATCATCTGGAGGGGCCTACGCGTCCGCATGGGGATCCACACCGGCACTCCGGAATCCACCCTCGACCCTGTGACCGGACGTATGGACTACTACGGTCCGATGGTCAACATGACCGCGAGAGTGTCCGGACAGGCGAGGGGTGGTCAGATCCTGGTGACGAAGGACACGTTCGACGAGATCAGGCACGACCTTCGGTCCATCGGGCTGCCGACCATTAATGACGCCGGTTTGGTCGACCTGAGGGGGATCTCCAAGTCTGTTCGGTTGTACGCGGTTCTCCCAGACAAGCTTGCGCAAAGGAGCTTCGACATCGACAACAACCCGGTTGCGCAGATCGAGTACCTGCAAGGGCTCACCAAGGAGCTCAACAGGGATCTCGAGAATCTCGACCCCGGCGCCCACCTCATGTTCGACTCCGTCCCGGCACGGCACCAGGATCTGCACGTCCAGCCCGTCGTCGTCGACATGACGTGGCTCCGGCAGAAGCTCGAAGGCCAATCCGACAGCGACCGCTTCGCGTCCCTCCAAAGCGCACTGGAAGGTCTGCATTCCTTTTCCCCACGTGGCACCAGCACCCACGACCAGCAGGGGGGGGAGCCTTCTGAACGGGGTTTCCGTGACGCAACGAAAGAAGTCAGGCGTGGCGTCGTCCGAGGGCCGAGCGCTTTTCGACAAGACGGCTTTCGCCCTCTGCGACGAGGACGTCATCGAAACGACGATGGACGCGCTGAAGGTCGCCGCGACCAACGTTTACGACCAGCTGCACTTCATGACGACATCCGTGGCGAACGAGATGACACCACCAGGTCGGACACATAAAGGAGAAACAAGAGTTTTTCCTCGTACTTCTCGGAGGGGGGAAGACCGACTCTACGTACCAAGGTCAAGGGATCCTCATACCGAAGACGGGATGGGTGTTCCAGACCGTGATCAGCTGGTGGAGACGACAAAGATCAACTCTCCTACTTCCGGGCCTAAGCATAGCAGCCTACGGCGGGGACCCTCCAGCCGCACTACGTGAACCTGCTGGGCGAGCACCTACATCCCTCACACTACCCGCGATATGCTTAGCTGTGTGTGTGTGGGAAAGGAACCCTTTCGACGATGTCCACCCGGGGGGACTCTAAACCCCGGAATCCTCAAGCAAACTAAATCAGGCGTGGCGTCGTCCGAGGGCCAAGCGCTTTTCGACAAGACGGCTTTCACCCTCTGCGACGAGGACGTCATCGAAACGACGATGGGCGCCCTGATTACGACCAGCTGCACCTCATGATGACGTCCGTGGCGAACGAGATGGCGGGGACCCTCCAGCCGTACTACGTGAACCTGCTGGGCGAGCTCCAGACGAGCCTGCAGTGCATCGGCATCTGTGAAGAGAGGATGGGGGCCGTCCGCGACGGCAAAGAAAACATCGAAGGGCAAGTCACCAGACTCGAGGCGCAGGTCGCCGCCTGCGAAGAAGAGCTGCGGTACTATCGGGCAAGGAACAAGATTCTTAGAGCTAAAAGCAAAACACTTACAAATTTGGCTAGCCGTAGTCAAAGTGCGCAATCATACCTACATCCCTCACACTACCCGCGATATGCACAGCATAGAATATCATACGATACCGTAAACCCTTAAAGGAACCCTTTCGACGATGGCCACCCGGAGACTCTAAACCCCGGAATCCTCAAGCGAACTTGCACCCCAAACTAAATCAGGCGAGGGCCAAGCGCTTTTTGACAAGACGGCTTTTACCCTCTGCGACGAGGACGTCATCGAAACGACGATGGGCGCCCTGAAGGTCGCCGCGACCAACGTTTACGACCAGCTGCGCCTCATGATGACGTCCGTGGCGAGACGGCGGGGACCCTCCAGCCGTACTACGTGAACCTGCTGGTCGAGCTCCAGACGAGCCTGCAGTGCATCGGCTTCTGTGAAGAGAGGATGGGGGCCGTCCGCGACGGCAAAGAAAACATCGAAGGGCAAGTCACCAGACTCGAGGCGCAGGTCGCCGCCTGCGAAGAAGAGCTGCGGTACTATCGGGCAAGGAACAAGATTGTTAGAACTAAAAGCAAAACACTTCCAAATTTGGCTAGCCGTAGTCAAAGTGTGCAATCATACCTACATCCCTCACACTACCCGCGATATGCTTAGCAGTATAGAATAGAATACGATACCTTAAACCCTTAAAGGAACCCTTTCGACGATGGCCACCCGGAGACTCTAAACCCCGGAATCCTCAAGCGAACTTGCACCCCAAACTAAATCAGGCGTGGCGTCGTCCGAGGGCCAAGCGCTTTTTGACAAGACGGCCTTTACCCTCTGCGACGAGGACGTCATCGAAACGACGATGGGCGCCCTGAAGGTCGCCGCGACCAACGTTTACGACCAGCTGCACCTCATGATGACGTCCGTGGCGAACGAGACGGCGGGGACCCTCCAGCCGTACTACGTGAACCTGCTGGGCGAGCTCCAGACAAGCCTGCAGTGCATCGGTATCTGCGAAGAGAAGATGGACGCCGTCCGCGACGGCAAGGAAAACATCGAAGAGCAAATCACCCGCCTCGAAGCGCAGGTCGCCGCCTACGAAGAAGAGCTGCGGTACTACCGAACAGGGAACAACCTCGCGCCCACCTCGCCGATGAGTCCCGACGAGAGCGTGAGTGACGCGTATCCAGGTGCGTCCCTGGGGAGTTCCACGGAGACCGAGGTGTCGGTTGTGATGATGCAGGTGGAGGATGCGCTCGCTCTGCACGTGAAGGCGCCTGATATTTTCGACGAGTCGACGAGCCTGCTGCAGGCTTCGGTGAGCAGGCTCATGCACCGCTATGGCGGCGAGCGGGTCAACTACGGCGTCGAGCACGTCGGCCCCATCGGCGGGAAGCACATCGAACCCGACGGCGCTGAGTACGAACGCCCGGCATGGGTGCTGGCCACCGAATACGCCCTTGTGGTTTGCCTTTCTTCTAGCTACGAGGGAACGAACGTGAAAGAGTGCCAACGCTACTCTTTCAATAACGTACATATAAAAGGTGTCCCGGGATAAGCCGGCAGCCGCTGCTTAACGGTCTATGCTAATCCATGTGGTTCATGTACTTGCGTGGGCGGCCCTGAGATTACCCCCTCTGGTGACACCACTTTATCTTTAGCCATACTTCAACCTTCTTGCATACTCACCTGCTTTGTAGGAAATGCTTGAGGAGACTGCCAGTTGCGAATATCGAAGGAGGTGAATGTGCTGTAACCCACACGAAACTAGTCTCCTTCGAAATGAGCACAAGGCAGTTGCTCGAGTATTTTGTTTCAGCACTGGTGTCACGTGGGGGCCTTCACGAGGCGACACTGCTGAATTGAGCTGCGGTTGCCGATCCCCAAGCCGCTAGGATCATGT
The DNA here is from genome assembly GCA_030068145.1 of Diplonema papillatum. Classification (NCBI taxonomy): domain Eukaryota; phylum Euglenozoa; class Diplonemea; order Diplonemida; family Diplonemidae; genus Diplonema; species Diplonema papillatum. The sequence continues at coordinate 54,809 of JAPJBO010000901.1, forward strand.
ACTTGGCGCGACGCGGAATGAAGTGCTGACAGCACCGCCGCCCGGCGAATAGAGGGCCTAAGGTCACTCGGTTGCTTGTAAAGATTGCTCCGTTCTCTTCCAGACTTGCTCTGGACTAGAACGACACACGCTAATACTATTGTTTGGGCATCTTCTTCAGCAACGACCTGCAAGCGCAGCTTCTGCAAGTCGACTGGCCGGAGAGGCTGCTCCATCACAGCAACTGGAGGAAGGAGGAGCAGTGGTGCGGGCTGCGCCTGCGCTGCAGCGTGACGTGCGGCCTCGTGCCGCCGCCCGCGGTGTCGCCGGCGGCGTCCGGTGGTACACGGGGAGCGCCTTCCAGAAGGCCTCGCGGCTGCTCGCCGTCGCGAGCGGCGGCGAGGTCGTCGCGTCCGAGCGCGTGTGGACCGCATTCTGCGAGCGGGCCAACGCCGAGGAGCTTGCGTCCTCGTGGCACCCCACTGGGAAGGGCTGGAAAAAGTCTCTTAGCAAACTTCGTTTTCTCATTTTCTTACTCCTACTCTCGCGGTGTACGCTTTTGTTGACGGCACGCAAATCCTGGCACGTTGTTGCAGGAAATTTATCATGATCGGAGGGTCGTTTACTATACTTGAGCCGGTCCATCCCCTCTTGATAGACCATGATAGATCGAAGAATACAGCACGGGGCAATTCGATGCAGCTCTAAGGACTAGGGATGGACCTGATAGACCGTGGCGGGCCGTGATTCACTGTGATAAACAGCGGCAGGCACTCCGATGCAGTTTCAAGAGATAGGGACGGACCTCGATACTATACCTATTCGGGCGGTTCAGTTTCCTCACACATTGCATACATTGCATGTGGTTGAATAAATGAAAGGATCTCTTATCCTTCCAATGACGCGCGTGAGTTTCTTGCTTTCTGCTCAATTATCCCCAACCCTTGCAGTTTAACAAGGCGGACGACGCGATCTTCTTCAGCACCGACCTGCAAGCGCAGCTTCTGCAGGTCGACTGGCCGGAGAGGCTGCTCCAGCACAGCAACTGGAGGAAGGAGGAGCAGTGGTGCGGGCTGCGCCTGCGCTGCAGCGTGACGTGCGGCCTCGCGCCGCCGCCCGCGGTGTCGCCGGCGGGCGTCCGGTGGTACACGGGGAGCGCCTTCCAGAAGGCCTCGCGGCTGCTCGCCGTCGCGAGCGGCGGCGAGGTCGTCGCGTCCGAGCGCGTGTGGACCGCATTCTGCGAGCGGGCCAACGCCGAGGAGCTCGCGTCCGCCTGGCATCCCACCGGGAAGGGCTGGACCGTCCTCCCGCACCCCCTGGCCGGCAGGTACGGCAAGTGCAACAGCCCGAAGGGTCGTTTTTTGGACGTCCGCTTCTGGATCAGCGGTGCACCCACCCTCCCCGGCGACGCTCAGCAGCTCGGCTACCTCACCCACGAGCTTCGCATGCGCGAGCTACGCGAGGAGGAAGTCTACCATGCGGTCGAAGAACTCCTCAAAGCGAAGACTGGAAAGGCACACGGCCGCTTCAAGTCGGTTGAAGCTGTATCAGCGAGCCTCGAAGCCTCGCTCATGCGGCTTCACGATCCGTGTGACACGGCGGTGGCCGGTCCCCGGAAGCAGTCCTGCGACAAGCCGGCGGTGCATCCGCGGAAAGAGTCCCTCGCGCCGTGTATAGAAGTCACGCCGCCGAACACGAGCCTCACCCCCGACGCAGACGGGCTCCCGCCGCGGGGGGCCGCAGGGACCCGGAGGGAGCGGTTTATGTCGATGATCTCGTCGAAGCTCCGGCTCGACGGTCTTGACGACGTCAAGGCGGCGGCGGTTACGGGGCAGGGGGCCACCGGCACGCCACGTACAGCACGGTCGAACACGCCGCCGGGACGGGCGAGAAACTGGGCGGAAGCGGGCGACATGCGCGCGCTGCACGGGACCGTGCGTGTCGTCTGCCAGCTGTTCAAGCGGTTTCTCGCCCCGCCGACGCCGGCGGAACACATGTCCGGGGAACAGGTCATCAAGGCGTTCGCGAAGAAGGTGCTAACGGACCACCCCACTAGGAGGGATCACCCGTTCCGCGAGCAGTTTAATGCTGTGGTCGAGCTGGCGCTCGACGCCGACGAATCGGACCCGGCGATCAGCGCCGCAGACGCGGGGCGGCTCTCGCAGTCGATCGCTGGGCTGCTGGCGCGGCTGTTCCTGACGGTGAAGGCGTACAAGCAGCGGCAGACCGTCGAGACCAACAAAGTCGTGCTCTCGACGCCGCCGCCCGCCGCGCCGCTGGTTGCGAGCCGCCGGCCGTCCGCGTTCCCGGCGATGCCGGGCCCGGCCGCGAGGCTAACGCCGATCTCCGTCGACCTGGCGCAGCCGCAGCAGCAAGCGAAGAAGCCGGCGCCGCGGGTACGGGCGCAGGTGCTCTCGGTGACGCCGCCCGGCGGCGGCGGCGGACCGGCCCTCAAAAGCATCACGTCGCCCTCGAACGGCCGCCTCGTCAGCTCGCAGGGCCCGCGCCTCGGCCGCGCCCCGCCCAAGGCTGCCGGCGGCGGCGGCGGCGGCGGCGCGCGCAGGAAGCGCAGCAAGTCGGCCTCGGCTGGCACCAGCAAAGCCGGCGACGAAGACGGGCTGACCGTCGAAACCGACTCTGCGTCGGACGGGGATCCAGCGTCGTCAGACCGCGATTCGACGACCATGACCGGGTCTCCCATCTCTTCCCTCCGGAAGGGGAGCGCCAAGCGATCTAAATAAGCGGAACCCCAGCGATTCGTATATAAATCCCTTCTCGAGAGTAGAAAACGAAGGACTAGTTACTGCTACGCTGTACAGCCATGCATGGTGTGGTCCAACCGGACCCCTTCACGCGGGCTTTACGGTGCGCGCGCTGAGAATGCTGCTGGTGTTTACCGTGTAGCTGTCAGTCTGTCGCTTCTTCTGGGCGAGGCTCACGCCGATCTCCGTCGACCTGGCGCAGCCGCAGCAGCAAGAGTACGGGCGCAGGTGCTCTCGGTGACGCCGCCCGGCGGCGGCGGCGGACCGGCCCTCAAAAGCATCACGTCGCCCTCGAACGGCCGCCTCGTCAGCTCGCAGGGCCCGCGCCTCGGCCGCGCCCCGCCCAAGGCTGCCGGCGGCGGCGGCGGCGCGCGCAGGAAGCGCAGCAAGTCGGCCTCGGCTGGCACCAGCAAAGCCGGCGACGAAGACGGGCTGACCGTCGAAACCGACTCTGCGTCGGACGGGGATCCAGCGTCGTCAGACCGCGATTCGACGACCATGACCGGGTCTCCCATCTCTTCCCTCCGGAAGGAGAGCGCCAAGCGATCTAAATAAGCGGAACCCCAGCGATTCGTATAAAAATTCCTTCGCGAGAGTAGGAAACGAAGGACTAATTACTGCTACGCTGTACAGCCATATGCAGGTGCGGCCCAACTGGACACCCCTATTCACGCCGGCTTTACGGTGCGCGCGCTGTGGCTGCAGTGAGAATGCTACTGGTGTTTACCGTGTAGCTGTCGGTCTCGCTTATTCTGGGCGAGGCAACCTCCGTACGCACAGAGAGTAAAATACTCGAGGGGATGCCTTGTGCTTACTGCGAAGGAACTACAAAGTGGGTCTTTTTTGTTGAACGCTTGCGCCCGCCACTAAACCCAGATTCACCTGTGTTTGTGGCTTGAGCAAGAATGCTGATGGAGTACACCCGTACTGTCGGCCTCACTCCTTGTATTTTGCGCGAAGACCCGGAGAGAACCCCCCACGGAGAGCAGTCGGTCTACTTCGGTGTGGAAGCTCGCTCAGACGACCGCTGCGCCCTTTTGACGGCGAGTTGACAACCACGATAGGATTTCCCCTTCGGTTCCCGAAGCGGCGCGCAACAAGTAAGAAGAAATGCGGAGAAACGGAGCGGTGTCTCGTTGATCTAGTGAGATAGTTTGACAAACCAGCCATCTCTTCGGAGACTAGAAAGGTACGGCGGCCTAGTCCTCTGGTACCATCAGCAGTTGCTGGTCATTGGGAGACCCGCGCACCAAAGCCGGTCTGCACTAGAACACCAAACTCATCGAGATCCTACCCTGCACAATCCCGTCAAGTTGAAAACAAGTGCGAAACTAATTATTTACCCGACCCGCCACGTGCAAGCAAGATAAATTGCCTTCGATCATTTGTAGCAAACCGTACCATCCGAAAACCGAATCGATCTTTTCAAGCATTCAAGCAAAACAAAAGGAAATGACGAAATGCCTCCAGAATCTTCAACCAGGGGAGGAGGATTCCGAACGAAATCTCCGGAAGAAATAAGGGGTCAAAGGCGGGAGCTCAAGGGGAGGTGCATTTTGTACAGTGCGTGACACATTTGTAAAACATTGTTCTTTTGGCGGGTTTTCACTCAAGAGGTGCCCTGCACGAATACCAGGTACATACTGGTATTCGTACAGACATGTCATTTCCAACCTCGTTGATTGCCATGTTTTTGCCGCGTACCGTGGGCCTGCGGCGCCGCTAGAGCGGCACCGCCAATAACGAACGACGAAGGTCACCCGGAGACTTTAAAACCCCGGAGTTTCAAGCGAACTTTCACTCTAAAAATAAGTCAAGCCATTGATCCACAAAGAGTGGTGCCGAGAATAATAATTAAGGATTTATAAATTAGCGGCCGATAAATTATAAACCACGCATAGTATTGGCCTATAAATTAGAGGCTGGACGGTAGTATTGCAAGAAGACACGAAGAGGAGGAACTGACTGGTAGTGCCAGAGTTCTCAAGCTGGACAAGAAAAGGGGTGAAGAAGTGGGGGGCCGATCGACCGAGCAGGCACAAACAAGACAAAGCGCCTGTTTTCTAGCACCAACAATCTTGCGGGTTGCCCTACGATGTATTTTAAAGCTAAAAAAAACGTAAGCAGCGTGTTTCGGTCAGGGCTTACGCTCCGTTTTCGGTCTCAAAGAAAATACGTGTGGTCCACATGTGGGCGCTTAAGGTTCGAGGGGAAAAAAACGTTTCCCCTCGTGTGCGACGGCAAAAAAATAGCGTCGCTAGGTAGCAGTCTATCAGCAGGGTGGACTGGTTCAGTTTCCTCGAAAAGAGAGTATTTCATTGCATGTCGAATTTCCAGTGTGATCACAATTTCCTTGCCACCAAAGATTGTTGCGTGTACGTGCTTCGTCTGTCTCTAGTCTGGAACTCAGGACGGACCATCAGCCTTTGAAGACGCAGACCTCGATAGGTTCTGTTTGCTCTCCTGTTTTCAGTTCCCCCGCGGTTAGCGCATATCCAAGAGCCACACCCCGCCCCGTCTCCAAATGTCACCGGAGACTCTGAACCACCGGCTCTTTATCTCGCGTGCTGCACGCCGTACCCGTCTTCAACTGCGTCGGGCAGGGATCTTTGAAAGTGGGGATCGTTTTGTGTCTTGTTTTTGAACGGTGTCACACCCCCCCCCCAAAAAAAAAAAAAAAAAAAAACTCTTTCGTTTTATCCATCTCAAGCGAACCCGCTTCGACTCGATCGCAACCATTGCTCCTTCGCTGGGTTTTTTTTTTTGTATAAGCACCTGCTTTGTAGGAAATACTTGAGGAGGCTGCCAGCTGCAAAAGATCAAAGGAGGTAAATGTGCTGTAGCCCACACGAAACACAGGTGAATCTGGGTTTAGTGGCGGGCGTAAGCGCTCAACAAAAATGCCGAAGCAACTCGACAGGTCGGGCGCGGTGAGTTGGGTGAAGAGGGTGGTCGGGACTGATGTCCCGTCCCTTCTTTCATTCACCGCAAACAACCGCCGACTCGCGGCGGTACTGGCGTAAGCGTTCAACAAAAAAGACCCATTTTGTAGTTGTATTGTTTCTCCCCCTCTAGCCTCCTTCGAAGTAAGCACAAGGCAGCCCCTCGAGTATTTTTGTTTTGTATAAGCACATGCTTTGTAGGAAATGCTTGCTGAGGAGGCTGCCAGCTGCACAAGATCAAAGGAGTAAATGTGCTGCAGCACTCACGAAACACAGGTAAAATCTGGGTTTAGTGGTGGGCGTGTGTTGGCGTCTTTGGACGAACATTCTTACCCCCATCGGCCTGACGTGTTAAAGGCTCGCAAGCTCATGCTCTGACACGGCAATCTTCAAGTATCTGTCTCGCAACGCGGACCAAGGAGTTCGACCCGTGTGCAAGACTCGAGCACCCTACTTGTAAGGAGTCAGAAGCCTTTGGCCATACCCACTCACGAAGTTCCTCATGCCCTCTGGTTGGTAAATTTGTCGCATTAGTGTGATTGTCACCCTGAGCAACGAACTGTGCACACTCCGTGTCTACGTCACAGCAGATGCCCCCCTCTGGTTACATCAGATCTCATTAGACATCCTTAAGCAGATGTTGGTGTCGAGTTCGAAAGAGGCGCTGACTGAGTCCAGGAGTTGAGCGCCAGTGCCGACGATCAGGGTTTTGCGAGCGCGACGCCTTACGAAGCGCCTTGACTATTTATATGCGAAGTTACTTTAGCTCCTTGAGAGGACTGAAGGTTATACAACCCCCAAGAGATGTTCATGACATCGAGTCCAAGTCAAGTTTTGCAGATAGAGCGCTGCCTGCATGGGGTATTAACGTTGCTTGACGGGGCTTCGAACCTTTTTTGCGATTGCGGCGCCTCACACGACTCCCGTAGATCGGTTGTTATGCGTACCTCCTTCAGGAGATTCGAAGGGGTGCCTTGCAAGTTCCGTCCATTTTCTCCGTGTTAGTGCCGCCTTTCGACCTGGCGAAGCCGAGGCGACACTAACGCGGGCATTCGGTCCTCTGTAGGTCCCCCTTATTCACCTTTACCGCATTGTGTGTCCTACCCCGCACCCCCGAGTGTCCCCTTCCCCTTAGTTAGTGTCGCCATTCCCTGACGCCTTAGGTGCTAGGTGGGGCGATACGAACATGGAGAAGGGGAGGCCGGAGGTCGGCTGCTGTTTTGCCCAGCAGGTAGGGACAGAAGGAATCTCATCGGTCCATTCATCGCTCGTCATTATTCAGGTGACGAGGCATTTGGCTACCTAAAGAGGGGAGGGAAGGTACCACGTTCGCGGTCCATGCGTCAGTGTTCTTTTTGATTTTTGTTGTATAAGCACCTGCTTTGTAGGAATGCTTGCGGAGACTGCCAGTTGCGATGGATCAAAAGAGGTGAAGGTGCTGTAGCCCGCACGAAACACAGGTATATCTGGGTTTAGTGGCGGGCGTAAGCGGTCAAACTCTCCTCCAGTTGACACTTGTCGGGTAGTAAAGGGCGTAAGGGTTCAAAAAACAGACCCACCTTGTAGTTGTATTGTTTTCTTGAAAGTATGCCAATACTGCAGGGAATAGTTGAACTAGACCTCTTGAGTTTGTGCTGACCACGAATTGGGGAGTCGGGAGAACCTACAAAGCCAAAAGCAGGACCGACCCCCCCGTTCGTGAGGAAAAGCGAAGAATAAAAACACCTTCTTTTTAGTACTAACAATCTTGTGGGTTGCCCTTCAATGTATTGTGCAGGCTAAAAATACGTAGGCAGCGTGCTTTGGTGGTTGATCAGAATTCCGTACCTGAATACACACAGGGTAACTACAAGTGGGAAAACGATCAACCGGCACGCACAAACAAAGAAATCTTTGTCAAGAGCTGCAACTCAACTATTCTCCCCCTCTAGCCTCCTTCGAAATGAGCACAGCGCAGTCCCTCGAGCATTTCTTTGTGGCGTCTTGTACTGGCTCCTTCACCGGAAGGAGTCAGACGTCTTTCGTAACCAAAATGCGTTTTCTCCCACACCAGTGCCACCCTCGCACGCCCCCCCCGAGTGCAAACAATCCGTTCAACCAACCGACCGCCTTCCTTTGTTTTATTCAAAGCCGCATTCTTTTTGTCGTAGAATCTAAGGGTTTCCTGCAGTGTGGCAGGAGACACCACAAAGCAGTCTTGGAAATCAGGTTGCGCCTGCTCTCGTGGAGGGTTCTCTCTGCCGCCCGTCTCCCCCATCGGTATCCTGTACTATACGATACGAGTCACCCATCGCCGACTCTATCTCGAACGTGGTCTCCGAATTGTTGCACGTCGCAACAATCACGGGTGCAACGCTTTACACGTAGATGCTCAGCGCGTCCTTGTGAATCTGCAGCGTTGCATTCACTGCCTCTCCGGCGATGTTGGTTTCCAGGTCAGCCCCAGCCAAGCACGCCTGGGTAATGTGAGATGACGTCCGGGGCCTTCGCCCGGGTGAGGACCATCACACCGCCGAACTTAGTATAGGGCAACAACCAGGAACACACTGGTAGGTGCGCAGCGACACCTCCCGAAAGTGAGCCAAGGGCGAAGGACGTATCTGCGGCTGCTGCGGCAGGTGCCCGGTGGTAACCCCACACGCAGAACGCGGGGAAGGGGAACGTGTTTTCCAAACTACTTTTGAAGCCCCTTCCCGACCGTAGCATCCGAGGTAGGTGCAAACATGGAGGGTGCTACGGTAGCCGTGCACGGGTCTTGGGCGCGTGCCTCGTGCAGGGCGGGTGCTTTGTGATCCGCCGCGAAGTTCTCTCCTGGTGCAGTCCGAAGAGACCGGCGCCGTGTTCGGCTCACAGCCGGTTCCCTCGGGCGGCAACCTTAAGGGAGAGAGAGCGCAGACACAATCCATCTTAAAAAGGACCACACACCGCCGAACTTAGTATCAGGAATCGGCGACCACAGACTGGCCCCGGCCTCGTTCAAACACAAGCCTGAGCAACACGGTTCCTCTGTTAGACACGCAACTGGTGTCCTAACTCCCCGTTTGATATGCTTGGTCTGATGATAACGCTTCGTCGACTCAGACACATTGCGCGGTGTCCACGTGTCAGCAACCTTTCCCGAGGATTTCGAGGACGGAAACAGCTCCGCGGGCAAAGCTTTTTTTGAACACCGCAAAGGTTAGGGTCCAGAGCTCAGGTTGCAAGGTGGCCCAGTTTGCTGGGCATCAGCGTATGGCTGATGCAGAAGGCTGGGATAAACCCCTCGCGGCAAGACCTGTGCTCTGTGATGTTGCCTGCTGACGTTTGTTGTGTGCTGCTGGCTTTTGTTGTCCGATTCCTTTGGAATCCGGTGCCCAACGCCTTCCTGGTGAGTGGTTCGTTACGCGCTTAGCATTCCCACGATGGTGCTTGATCTGAGAATTTCTAACCTGAAATTGAAACAGGGTAAAACTAATGGCGGGATACCATCAACTGGCACACACAAACAAAACGAAGCGCCTGTCCTGAATAGTACAGTTTGTATTGAAGGGGCCCTTTCCCGGGACGCTCTTTTCCGGAACTCCCGGAACACAGCTGCTTGCAGCATGAGAAGTTCAACCCGACACATAGGAGCTACTTATTCATTCTTTGTGCACGCAAAAAAAAAAAAAAACAGGGCCTTTGGGGCAGCAGCTGGATACGGATGACGGATCCAGCTGGGCAGCGGCACCTCCCCTTTTTGCAAGCAAAAGCGCACCGGTGCAAGCCTGCTGCACGGGGGGGTCGAGCCTTCACGTGTTTGGCAGAACTGCAGAGCCACGGGCCCCGGTTCGAGCTTCTTCTTTGCTCTCACTCTCAACAAAGCTACGTATCTCCTTGTTTTCTGCGGCATCGTCGGAGGGTAAGTTGGAGTTAGTCACCTATGAGATTATGCCCGCCGTGCCACGGGGAGGCGGCGTGTTGACAGCCGGACGCGCGGAGCTACGGAAAAACAGCAGCGCCCCCTCTTCCCATGCATTGGTCCGCGCGATCAGCAAAGGTTGACAGGTTCTTCTTTCGCCGAGTCCTTGTAGCCACCCCCGCTCTTTAGTTTCCACCGTTTCTGCCTTCTCGTGCCTTCGCAAGCACAACAACTGTAGCCCGCGATATTTCGGTAGCTGTGTAATAGTGCCCTGGAAAGACGTTGGCGTGTGGCATCCTTTGCACACGGCCTCTCTCGCGGCAACAGTTGACTTGCTAGTTTGAGAAACAGAGGGAGATGTGAAAACGTCGCGAAACATACGAAGATCTTTTCGACCATTAGGTGGTATCCACTTGCGACGACGCAGGCCTTACGTCCAGCATGCTGAACGTACTGATTTCAGCACGTTAATTTTCTTAGTTTCACGCGGACCTCCCACGCAACCCTTCCGCTTCCTCGACAAGTACAGAGGAACTGGCGTGCCCGCGTGATGTACCTCTACCAACAGAAGAACAACCGGAACATCCGGCAGCTCAACCAGAGTCACCAGAGCAGCCTCCCGCTCGACTGGACTCAACAGAACAGCCACCCGCCCGACCGGCTACACCAGAGCTGCCACCGCCGACGCCGTCACAAACGCAAGACCCGCAGGCAAGCCCGCCCGCGAACATCCCAGAAACCCAACTTCCCGACTCACAAGCCACCGCGCCGAAGTGGTATAACGACAACAAGGACCGGAAACCCGTTCGCAAACTGGTTCGGTGTCGGCATACACGAGAGAACTTGCGACGGAAACCCAAGAGGACTTCACAGTCCGAGCCCGGACAGGAATTAGCCCAGCACGTACCTGGCGCGCCTGACCCAGCGAGCTACGAGGGTCCCAACAAAATATCAACTTCCCAATTACTTCCAACCTTCTCCTTTGCATCAAATAGGTGTCACGGCAAGTTTTGGCAGCCGCTGCTTCACAATTGGACGTGGGCGGCTTTAGACCTACATCTGAATGACACCTCAACCACAGTGTTGTCGACAACAAACAAGTAAAATAATAAAACAAAACTACGCATTTCTTTTTGTACACATCTGCTGAATCAGTACGTGTACACGTGCTGAAATCAGTACGTTATCAGCACGTATTATCTTTTCTGCAGATTCATCTGGGGAATCAACCACCGTACCGGGGATTCCGGTCGGCAGTCCCATCGGCAAAGCAAAGGGAGGAGAGTGAGGTGCGGGTAAAAGCAACACTTGTTGCATTCGTACCAGACGGGAGAGCAACTCGTAACTCCCTATTCTTCGCTTCTTCTCACAAACGGGGGCCGGTACTGCTTTAGGTTACGCTTATCAGGTTCTCCGGCTCCCGCAATCGTGCGTAGCACAACCTCACCAGGTCCAGTCAGCTGTCCTCTGCAGTTTTTTACCGCACTTTCAAATAAGAAACACCCTGACATTGAACAAGAATTAAGTTCACACATAACAACAGACAATCCCATTACACGGGATCGCCGGGAAAAACACAGAAAATGGCCGAACGTTCGCTCCGGTCGTATGACCGGGTCAGAGTGCTTGGAAAGGGATCCTTCGGCGAGGCGGTGCTGATGCGTGCGAAGGACACGCGGAAGTACGTTGTGATAAAGCAGGTGCGGATCGACCAGTTGTCGAGCAAGGAGCAGCAGGAGGCCCGGAACGAGATCGTCATCCTGAAGCGGCTGTCGCACCCGAATATCGTCAAGTACGTCGACAGCTTCGCGGAGGGGAAGAACCTGTGCATCGTGATGGAGTACGCCGACGGCGGCGACCTCGCGAACCGCGTGAAGAAGCGCTCCGGGGCGCTCTTCCCCGAGGAGGAGGTCCTGCATATGTTCGTGCAGCTGTGCCTCGCCGTCAAGCACCTCCACGACCAGCACATCCTCCACCGCGATTTGAAGTCCCAGAACATCTTCCTCACCGCCCACCCTACCCACCCCATCGTCAAGCTCGGCGATTTCGGCATCTCGACCGCTTTGCAAAACACGATGGCTCTCGCGCGGACCATGTGCGGGACTCCGTATTACTTCTCCCCGGAGCTTTGCCAGAACAAACCGTACAACAACAAGTCGGACGTATGGTCCGTGGGCTGCATCCTCTACGAGCTCTGCACGCTCCGCCACGCGTTCCAAGGCGCTTCGATGCAGTCTCTCATGCAGCGCATCATAAACGGTCGGTACGCTCCGGTCAGCCGGCAGTACTCCGACCCCCTCCGGCACCTCATCGACACGATGCTGCTCCGCGACGTGCGGACGCGGCCGAGCATCAAACGAGTGCTCGCCGCCGACGTGGTGCAGGGGAAGGTCCGCGAGTTCGTCGACGCGCCGCTGCCGGCCATCATGGCTCCGTCGCGCCCGGCACAGGCGCCGAAGCCCGGCGTCAAGCCGAAGCCGGCCGGCGACACGTCCGCCGACTTCGGCAGGCTTCTCGCGCAGAAACAGCAGAAGGAGCAGGCGAGGGCAGTCGTCGTGAAGCCGGAGGTCGACAAAGTATGGACTTCTTAGTGCCGTCTGGCTCCTAATTTATGTAGTTTTTAAAAATTCATAAACATTGGGAAATCTGAAAGAAAATACTTGGCGAGGCGCGCCACACACTGCACCGTACCGTGGGCCTGCGGCGCCGCCAAAAAATGGATTAGAGGCTGGACGGTACCCCACAGAGGGAATTTGTGTACAGAGGAGGTACGGAAGTGCACGTACGAACAACGCAGGTAGTGGGTTGTTCCTCCTAGCTAACCGTTGGAAATTGCCCACCCTCCCTTTCCCGCAAAGTGGTTGTTTCTCCATCCTTGGTGAGACCTTTTCTTCCATCTCGCAAGGTACCATGTATTCGGTTGATTTATGAATGACTACGGAACGAATTTCCCCTTCCTTTCATACGTGAGCAACGATCACAGCAAATTCCTCGTCAGGCCTTCACCAACGGTTAACCAACGGTTAACCAACGGGTAACCAACGGTTAACCAACGGTTACCAAGTAACCCAGGTTAATCAACGGTTAACCAACGGTCATTTAAGTAACCCAGGTAAACCAACGGTTAACCAAGTAACCAACGGTTAACCAAGTAACCCAGGTTAACCAACGGTTAACCAACGGTTAACCAACGGTTAACCAACGGTTAACCAAGTAACCCAGGTTAACCAACGGTTAACCAAGTAACCCAGGTTAACCAACGGTTAACCAACGGTTAACCAACGGTTAACCAACGGTTAACCAACGGTTAACCAACGGTTAACCAACGGTTAACCAACGGTTAACCAACGGTTAACCAACGGTTAACCAACGGTTTACCAACGGTTAACCAACGGTTTACCAACGGTTAACCAACGGTTAACCAAGTAACCCAGGTTAACCAACCAACGGTTAACCAACGGTTAACCAAGTAACCCAGGTTAACCAACGGTTAACCAATGGTTAACCAACGGTTCACCACCGGCTAACTTTCATTCCTTTGAAAACCCACAACAAAAGCTAAACAAGCAGGTCGAGCAGCTGCGTGCGCACGCCGCGCGGCTGAAGCACGACGTGGAGCGCAGGATGAACATGAACGCCGGGCGCCAAGGCGACGACCCGGACGGCGCGAACGGGGTCGACCCGCGCCCCCGGCACGCGCGGCGCCGCGACAGCCCGCCGGAGCCGGCGAAGTCGCCCGCCGCGCAGCCCTCGCCCGTCCAGCAGCAGCTGCAGCAGCAGCACGAGGCGCGGCCCATGCGCAACCACAACAACAACAACAACAACGGCAACCACCGCTGCCGCGGCGCCACGCCGGAGGACCCGCCGTTCACCCCGCCGAAGCCGCAGCAGCACCACCACCACCACCCCCACCCCCAGCCGTCGCCCGCGCGGCCGGCCCGCGCGCCGCCGAGCGACCGGGACGGTTGGCTGCGGTGCGAGGAGGAAAAAGCGGACGTGTCGAAGTTCGCCGTCCTCCGCCGGATGCCGAAGGACCCGTACGCCGCGGCGTTCATGGAGGCGCGCGTCGCGGCGCAGCTCAACCGCAACCGGCCGAGCAACCCGTTCCTCGCCGACGACGACCGCAAGATGCTGGAGGTCAACAACGCGAAACGGTACTACCGCGGCATCGACGACGCTTCCGCCGCGCCGCCTCCGCCGCCCTTCGCCACGCCGGACAGAAGAGTCGCCAACCTGGATGACCGCCGGCTCCCCGTACAAGCCAGGGACCAGATGGACCATCCCGACTGGCCCGCGGCCCACCACCGTCCGCAAGCCACGCCGGAGACGGCGCTCGTGCGGCAGCGCTCCAATTCCTCTCAGGTAATTCTTCGGGCGTTGCGGGACTTTCTGTGTTGTAAGCAGGTGCTTCAGGAGGCTGCCAGTTGCGCAATCTCAATGGAGGTTATGTACACGAAATTTCTCTCTTTTTAGTACTAACAATCTTGTGGGTTGCCCTTCAATGTATTGTGCAGGCTAAAAAGACGTAGGCAGCGTGTTTTGGTGGTTGATCAGAATTCCTTACCTGAATATACACAGGGTAAATACAAGTGGGAAAACGATCAACCAGCACACACAAACAAATAGTAAGACGATAGTCTTAAAAGATCGACACTAACCGACTAACAGCACACTGTGTACAGGACTTCCCTCACATAACCGCTCACGCTCTTGCTTACCGACAAGCGTCAAGGCAAAAGTTTTGGGACGAAATTTTCACCGGAAATTGTTTGGTGGTTGGTGGCCCGGAAACACAGCAGAAAACCCCGCACCACCAAGGTCACACGGAGGCCCTACAACCCCGGCGTCTCATGGTGGTGGATCGACAGTAGAAAGCTTAACTTCCCATAAACTTACTGAGAACTTCCCGAGTACTTCTCCCAAGTACACCCCAAATAGGGTAAAATGGCGATTTCTGGCGTCTTATTTCCTCCTACACGCAATGTTGGAGGAAATAAGAACGCGTCACAGGCCATCCACGGCGTTTCCTTGCGCCCTGTACCAAGAAACAAACGTCCAGGGCAAAGCGTTCAACGAAAAACAATTCCCTCCCCTCATCATTTTCCGGCTTCAACCGTGGTTAGCCAGTGACGCGTCTTATTTTTGGTGCTCCAGGCATGCAGACACCAAACCGACAGCCCTGCGCAAGTAGTTGGGTAAAAAGCGAACTTTCACTGCAAAATACTCGAGGGACTGCCTTGTGCTCATTTCGAAGGAGGCTAGAGGGGGAGAACAGTACAACTACAAAGTGGGTCTTTTTTGTTGAACGCTTACGCCCGCCACTAAACCCAGATTTACCTGTGTTTTGTGTGGGCTACAGCACATTTACCTCCTTTGATTTATCGCAACTGGCAGTCTCCTCCAAGCATTTCCTACAAAGCGGGTGCTTATACAAAAAATAATCTTTTAGCCACAGGCAATGTGTGAACCGCCCAAGTAGGACCTTCTGATCATGATCATGTGCCAAATTAGCCACCTGGAGCCACGTCCAGGATTTGGGCTCAGGGTAGTGCGGTCAACGAAAACTCTACTTTCCTTTCTACTTTCTCCTACTCTCGCGGTGTACGGACACTCGTTAGTACGGTAAGACTACGGAAGAAGTACGGAAGAACTACGGAAAACTGGAGGGCGGATCACACCATTAGTACTTCCCGTGAACTTCCCGAGTACACCCTGTGTGCACCCAAGTAAGGCCACCGGATCACACCAGACTAACGAGACTCAAGCGAGCGTTAACTGGAAAAAAGCACACCGCAGGAGCAACGAGCGAAGATGCCGACTGACCGATGGGACGACCGACTCGACGACGAAGAGCGTGCGCTGATGCTGTGGCGGCAGCGGCAGCAAGCGATCGAGCTCGCCCCGGCGGCAGGGCTGCGGCAGCACGACGACAGGCCCGTGCGGGCGCACGGCAACGAGCAGTGGCGGGCGTCGCCGTCGGAAGCCGACGAGGCCGACAGGGCTCGGTTGCTGTGGGAGGAGCGGCTGCAGGCGTTGGAAGGGAATCCGAGAAGCGGCAACAACGTGCGCCGTTCGGCGACACCGGAGGTGTCTGACGAGGAAGAAGACCAGCAAGACGAAAGAGAATACCGTGCGCGGTATGCGAAGGACGCGGAGGCGGAGTATCAAGACGTGAAGAGCCGGTTGCGAAGCGATGTGCTGCGCAACCTTCGGATGGAAGCGGACAACGACGACGATGACGACTTCTTCGAGGAAGCGCCGATGTCTGAGCAGGAACTGTTCCTCGCCCCCGCCAACCCGACGGCGAACGACGAGCGGGAAGCGGTCATCCGGCAGCACCTCGTCGCTGCCTTGGGGCAGTCCCGCTTCGAGCAAGCCTTCGATGCTTTGTCCAGAGGCAACGACGCCGGGGCCGCGCGTGTGCTGCAAGGGGACGAAGCTCTCTTCCCACTCTTCCGCCAGTACCTCTTCTGCGCTCGCCGGTGAGAACTTCGGCAGTTCTGTGGCGAAACACGAACCATCTGCTCCTGCAAGTCCCTGCGCTGGAAGCGACCTTGCGCTGAGTCCACGGATGTGCCCTGTTAGTCACTCACGCGTTCCGCGAAACTGGGTTCGAAAAAAGACTTGCTCAAAATCGGTGCAGGTCGAAAAAACGGCCGGAAAAGGTCCTACCAAGAACCAGGGCCCCAGAAGGACCAAAGCGCCCCACGTCGCCCGTCAACCCGACTGCAAAAACGACGGGCAGTCTCACTTCAAGCAAGCCTTCAATGCTCTGTCCAGAGGCAACGACGCCGGGGCCGCGCGTGTGCTGCAAGGGGACGAGGTTCTCTTCCCACTCTTCCGCCGGTACCTCTTCTGCGCTCGCCGGTGAGAACTTCGGCAGTTCTGTGGCGAAACACGAACCATCTGCTCCTGCAAGTCCCTGCGCTGGAAGCGACCTTGCGCTGAGTCCACGGATGTGCCCTGTTAGTCACTCACGCATTCCGCGAAACTGGGTTCTAAAAAAGACTTGCTCAAAATAGGTGCAGGTCGAAAAAACGGCCGGAAAAGGTCCTTAGGGCCCCAGAAGGACCAGAAGCGCCCCACGTCGCCCGTCAACCCGACTGCAAAAACGACGGGCAGTCTCACTTCAAGCAAGCCTTCGATGCTCTGTCCAGAGGCAACGACGCCGGGGCCGCGCGTGTGCTGCAAGGGGACGAGGTTCTCTTCCCACTCTTCCGCCGGTACCTCTTCTGCGCTCGCCGGCGAGAACTTCGGCAGTTCTGTGGCGAAGCACGAACCATCTGCTCCTGTCCCTGCGCTGGAAGCGACCTTGCGCTGAGTCCACGGATGTGCCCTGTTAGTCACTCACGCATTCCGCGAAACTGGGTTCGAAAAAAGACTTGCTCAAAAACGGTGCAGGTCGAAAAAACGGCCGGAAAAGGTCCTTCCCAAGAACCAGGGCCCCAGAAGGACCAGAAGCGCCCCACTTCGCCCGCCAACCCGACTGCAAAAACGACGAGCGCGAAGCGGTCATCCGGCAGCACCTCGTCTCTGCCTTGGGGCAGTCCCGCTTCGAGCAAACCTTCGATGCCGGTCCCTGGTGACACGACAATATTACGCATTCTGGAGCAAGCAGAGACCAACGCAATTCCAATTGCCCGGTTACTAGTAGCGCCCCGCCAAGAAGGTGCGCCACAACAGACGAACGCGTGACCAAACCAGCGCCAAGAAACCCGACCACGGGACCACGACAGCAGCAGCAGCAGCGACACGCGGCGGCCGTGCAAAGCCCCGAACGGGTGAAGGAACAGGCGAAGGGGAGCAGGAAAGCCAACCGGGAAGCACGACCGAGCACGAGGCAAGTGCATCAGGACTTTGGTCGCGTTGGTAGGGAGGTCGCTGGCAAGCTGGTTCGTACCACACTACGCTTGCTTTCCGCTCCGTGACTCCGGAAGGGTCACTTGGCGCGCCTTTCGACTTGGTGCAACTTGTGATCACAAGATTGCGAGGGAGGTCCAAAACTCCTTGTTCACGTGTGATACAGCATCAGGTGCAAAGGTAGGGGGTGTCGAAGTCACCGTTTGCCTCCGCCAGCCTGCAAACGAACGACGGACGCGAACACCACCAATTTGCAGTCCGCTGCAGGGCTCCCCGCCTTCGATGCCCGGTTAATGCATGGCAGCACCACGACATCTTCCCCACTCTTTCTTCGTATCCGGTAGTTCTGCGAAGAAGTGCGCTGCACCTGATGCTGTATCACACCTGAGTATTGCAAGCACGGCTTCATCGTATTGTGAAGGTGACATTGGTTCCTCTGGTGACACGGCGTTAGTACGCACGAGGCAGTGCATTGGAATTTCGGGCCCGTGTTGGTAGGAAGTCACTGGGAAGCTGGTGCGTACCACACTATGCCTGCGTTCCGCTACGTGACTCCGGGAGGGTCGCTCTTGGCGCGCTTTCGACTTGGTGCAACTTGTGATTAAAAACGACAATAGGCAACAAATATACACGCACAAAGTACACGTACTGCCACTACAGCAGATACGATACGCACGCTACACATACTATACCTTAAAGGAACCTTTACGACAATGGGCACCCGGAGACTTTAAACCCCCGGATCCCTAAGCGAACTTGCACTTCGGAGAATACCGTTAGCAGAAAAAAGTTGGACCGGAAAGATGTTGGACCGGACGAAAGTTGGACCGCGCGACGACCAAAACAGTTGGACCATTTTGCGTATGTTGTACGCTGGCACGCTGGCTCATGAACTTACTAAGAACTTCCTAAGTACACCCCATGTACACCCCAAATAGGGTAAAATGGCGATTTCTGGCGTTTTTTTTTTTAGCCACATGCAATGTGTGAGGAAACTGAACCGCCCAAGTAGGACCTTCTGACCATGCTCATTTGCCAAATTTGCCAGCTGAAACCACGTCCAGGATTTGGGCTAGGGTAGTGCGGGCAACGAAATTTTATTACCCGTGAACTTCCCAAGCACCTCCCGAGTACTCCCTTCTGTCCACCGTTTCTTGCACGGGGGAGTGTCAAAACCCTCAACCGAAACGAATACCCCAGGTTATATATGTCCGGTCCAACATATTTCCGCCCAAGCACGTTCCACTTAAGCGGGGCCGGCCGAGGGGCTTACATGAGGTCCGCCTTCGATGCCCGGTCACCCACCGACAAGAATGTCTTCCTTAATCAAGAACGAGAGCGCCGAACACGTGAAGCTTGGCTCCCGTGTAGCAGGCATTCCCCTGGTGCCTTTTTCGGGCGTTCAATAGAACCCCCCTCCCGCCCAAACTGTTTCAAAAAAGAAAAGGCCGGGGTTTTGTTAACTCAATCTTCTCCCCCCTCTGTCCGCTAATTCTGCGAAGAAGTGCGCTGCACCCCGTGTCTTGCTGAGGCACGACTTCACCGTGTTGTGAAGGTGACACTGGTCCCTCTGGTGACACGGCGATATTACGCATTCTGGAGCAAGCAGAGACCAACGCAATTCCAATTGCCCGGCTACTAGTAGCGCCCCGCCAAGAAGGTGCGCCACAATAGACGTAAAAAATGTCCCTTGACAAATTGGTAGTCAAGCGCGAGAAGCACTTGCACAAGCCGCGGCGGGAAGCGGTCCCAGCTCCTGCTCACGTTTCGCATTGCACCAGTCTGCAGTATTGCGCGACCCCACAACTTTCCCACAATGTGGTCGGAATAGCCACAACAGTTACCCACAATGCCCTTGTGTAGAATCTTTTTCCTTTGTGACCCTGAAAATGGGCAATAATCAATGCCGCCGTTGAAATCAATTCCGTCGACACGGAGTTGTCCCACGCAACATGCGACGAGGGACCCCAATTTTCCTGGGTCATGGGGGGCAATGTATTGTGGGTAAATGTTGTGGCTATTCTGACCACATTGTAGAAAAGTTGCGGGTGCGCGGTACTGATGCCAGGTGTGCAAAGCTAGGGGGGGACACTGTCTTCGTCCCCCTTGCGCTTTTGCTTTTTCGCGTGTCCTTTTCGCATGTCTAGCTGGGGAGAAACGCACCGTAACCGTCCCCCTCGATTTACTTTTCTCCCCCCCAGATTTCTAATGTTTCCTTATCCCTCAAAACCAGCACCAATAACAACGACGCCCCCCCCTTTTTTTTTAAAAACGAATGAAGGAAGGAAAACACAATAAAACCAAGTTGTGCTCGCACCGGAGCAGGACTGAAAATCCCCATCCAAAGGACCCACTGATGAGCTCTGACTTTGGATTGGTCTGCGTTCAAGAGCGAAACCTGAGACGAAGAACGAGGTGCACACTGCGGTGGAAGAACACAGGGGGCTACTCCTTCAAGGTTTCATACCCCACTTTGGGAGCCGTACACTCCCCTTTTTACCACTTTCTATTTTGCATCCCTTTCCTAGACGACATCTTCATCTTCCTTGAAGAAGACTTGATGCTAGCATCAACCATGCATGAGAGGCAGTGCTCTGCCTAAACATTAAACTAAGATTTTCCCCCCGCATAATCAAGAGTCAGCCCTTTGGTTCTATCGGGCGCAAAACACCGCACTCGTTCGGCGTCGCCGGCGTCGCGGTTCCCTCTTCGCACGCGAACCACAATCGGTGGCGCGGCCTTCTTGTTTTATATGAGCGCCAGCTTGGGAGGAAATGCTCGACGAAGCTGCCAGACAAAGAAGCGAAGGGATCCCAAGTGCTGTAACTACCGAACCACGTGTTGACCGGACGTGATGCGGTCGAGTCGTAAAAACCTTTCACTTACCACCAGCCAACCACACGGTTGCACATGTTAGTCGGGTCGCACCAACACGTTGAAGCGCGAAGCTGGCATGGTGCAGCACTCCATCGGCACGGCCTGCGCAACAGCAAGAGGTCAAATTATAAAAAGGAAGAAATATGCATCAACCCACACGCAGCGCAGATAAACCTAGCATCTGAAGAAACGTGAATGATGATAGCATCCGGTCATGCGGGTTTACCCCTTCGCGACAAGACACACAAACACAACAGGGACAAAAATACTGAGTGAAAAACCCAACTTCCATTCGGAGTCAGAGCAGCTACGTCAAGTATTTTGTCCGTGCGGGTCTATTTCTTTCAGTACAAGTTCCGGAGCCCTTCGCCGAAGGGAAAGTCCTGGGGTGGGAACGACACCCCGTGGACCGGAACAGACGAGGAAGCCACGCTGCAGTCAGTCAAAAAAGAAAAAAAAAAAGAAACGCACACAAAAAAAAAAAAAAAAAAAAAAAAAAAAAAAAACACAGACACACACAACAAGACCCGACGGACAAGCCCGAAAAGGGGAGGGGTCCTCCCAATCATCAAATACGAAGCTATCCCTCTTTTTTTCCTTTGACCACCATAACGCACGCGCAATAAAAAAAAAAAAAAAAACGAGCTGAGGTAACCTACAGACAAATATTGGATGAATTTGCAGCCCGCCACACAGCCGTCCGTTTGCGTGCGAGTCCGCTATCAGGAGCCCAGCGGGAAAGCAACAGAATGGGCCACTTGGCTAATGCACGAGATCAAGTCTAGCTCGAAGATACGATAACACAAAACATTTCTTTTGGGACCCCCACCGATCACCACAAGCACGCACTAAGCTGAACTTCACAAGCACACAAAAGGTCGAAAGACACCAATCTGTACGTCCATTCGGGATCGTCGGAAACACAAAGCAAACCCTGGCGACCATCTGCTTTCGGCGTAGCGCTGGCGAGTGCTGAGCCGAAGGCGGGAACGTTGGTAAGCGTCAGTGCCCATCCCCCTATCCACTCTGCCCTTTTCTAGCCTCCATCGAAACAAACGCCTCGCGGCGCCTCCGAGTAGTTTTTTGTTCGTTTGAACGCCCATTAAAGAAAAAAAAAAAGTTGTTGGGCGAAAACAAGGCGTCGGTGTCTTCGAATATTGATGTGTTACCCATTTGTCGACGAAAATGCGTCGCATGGTGCAGTTACTGCAAGAATGCAGTTCTTGCGTACTACACGAAGCCAAGCTTCGTCGAAAGGGGGGGGGTCTTGTTTGTTTCATTCGAAAGTGGCGAGCTTAACCGTGTTACCGGAAAAACGTCCAAATATTTTTCAGACCCCCCAAAAATCCGCTTTCTTCCGGTCCAAACATTTTTTTCCGGTCCAAATATTTTTCCGGCAAAACTAGTTTCACTGGATGCCTTGTGAAATGAAGCCAACTGAGTCGAGTAGCCGTGGACAAAAGAGCAGTCGTTGCGGATGATGAGTTTTGAGACTGAACAGTGACCGTACCCTGTGAAAGGCAGGCATACAGTGAGCTAGTCGGTGAGAACTGCGACGCGGATTGGAGGTATGAAGAACTAATCTTCGTTTGCCAACTTGTCAGAAGCGCAAGCACCACTCAAATTCACGTCGCAATGTGCACAA
Source organism: Diplonema papillatum (assembly GCA_030068145.1). NCBI lineage: Eukaryota > Euglenozoa > Diplonemea > Diplonemida > Diplonemidae > Diplonema > Diplonema papillatum. Next base: position 76,754 of record JAPJBO010000901.1, read on the forward strand.
CGACGAGTACCGAGCGTGATCCGGATTGCTGTGTCCCAGCTGCTGCAGTGCAGTCCCTGCTATTTGACTCAACCTGCACACAATTCCTCCGTCTGGGTCGGCCGAGGACAGACGCTTTTTTGCTCGTTCACACAATCTCTCGTGCCTCAGTGTCAATTGGGAGGCACCTACAGCAACCTTGTTACGACTTTTGCTTCCTCTAGCTGAGAAACATTGCTTGGATTCGGGCGCTGAACTTGTTGCCAAGAACGAGCTTCCCTCTCCCAAGCTCTATCCCACAGCCAATCGGTGGGACCATCTGAAACAGGGGTTTTCATTGGTTGCATCACTTGAGTCTCGTATCCGTGCACTACTGTACCGATACTTGTACAGCACCTGCAGCTTTCAAGTCGATGGTTAGACACAATTCCCACTGGAGAGGGCTAGTACCCCCAGTAGACCCGTTTCCAGAGTCCGGTCCATAGGGGCTAGTAATGTTCGTGGCCTCTCAGGGTTAGAGACCTCTGCTTCGGATCAGTTGTACAACTAATAGTAAGGACGATACTACTGATTACCTGCTGCACGGAAGAGGAAAGAGAAGAGCCAAACGGTCGTCGTCCTCGACTCCAGAAAAAGTTGGTCTGGTTGTGGTTGTTACGAAACCAGCGGCGGCAAATGATCTCAGCAAAACCATCGTTTTCGCCTCTGCAGTCCGACGGGCATCCCAAGCATTGTTTTTCAACAAAAGAACCCAGGTGTGCTTGGGGTGGCCATGATCATCAGGTCGGCAGGGAGAATCACAAATTATCATGGGCTATCATGTGCTTTGTTGTGATATCCCGAACTTGTCACTAGCTCACAGCAACAGTTGCAACCGACAAAGGTTGCACCACGAGAAAGCGCGGCTAAAGTGACCCTTCTGGAGTCACGTAGCGAAAAGCTGGCATAGTGTGGTACTCATTTGCATGCAAATGACTCCCCACAAACGCGACAAGAAGACGATATCACGAGTTTTCTTGTGATTTTCGTCCGCAAAAAGTTGACCCATGACAATTTGTGATTCTCCCCGTTGTCCCGATGACCATGGCCACCCCATGTGCACCTCCGTTCTGCAAACCCCCCTAACCACGACTTCGTTCCGAAAACATCTGGCTTCCTTCTTCCTTTCCCCACGCAACGCCCCCTAGCCGGCCGTCTGTCCTCTGCCGCGTTTGCCAAAAGTTCTTCTTCTTATTTTGTCGTCAAAAACAAAACAAAATAGCTAAGAGTTTCGTCCGACTGCCTGTGATTTCTCCGGGGACTGTCAGTCATCAACTTAGCAGTGAATAAGCTGTACCGCGTGAGGACACTTTTTTTGTGTAAGTACCCGCTTTGTAGGAAATACTTGAGGAGGCTGCCAGTTGCGAAATCTCAAAGGTAGATAGTGTGGTACGCATCAGCATGCCGATGACTCCCCACTAATCCAGTCTCGTAGGAGTGAATGTGCTGTAGCCCACACGAAACACAGATAAATCTGGGGGTTTGGTGGCGGGCGTCAGCGTTCAACAAAAAGCTTAAACTCTCAAAAGACCCATTTTGTAGTTGTATTCCCTCTCTACTCCGTCGAAATGAGCACAAGGCAGTCCCTCGAGTATTTTCACCCGCTGCCGTGGTTTCCCCCGTGTGTGGTTGCGCAACCGACGCACACGTGCCAGTGACCCCCCCCCCCCCCGCCCTGTCCCTGCCCGGGAGTAGAGGGTCGGAAAGCACTGCGCCCGCTGTGCCCCACACCCCCATTATTGCGAAGTACGTCGAACACACGGTGGAGTCCGGCCTCAGAAGCCACACCCGCTTTTCGGGTGTCTTGCACTCTTTCGGGTGTGACTCGGGCACACCCTCTTTAACTCCAGCTTCCGAGGCTGGACCTCTATTTCGTTCCCTCTTTCTCTTCTTCCGCATTCGTGGTCTGTTCGGCTTAGTTCTTTTTCTTCCCCCCTTCGGGTTCCTCTGTTTTCTTTACCTTGCATCAAATAGGTGTCACGGCAAGTTTTGGCAGCCGCTGCTTAACAAAAAATTGACGTGGGCGGCTTTAGATCTACATCTGAATGACACCTCAACCACAATATGTTGTCGACAACAAACAAGTAAAATAAGAAAACAAAACTACGCATTTCTTTCAGCGAGCGCTGCCCCAAAACTATGGCCGCGCGTAATGCGCACGTTAATGAAACCCAGTTTGCTGGTAGGTATTTCAGAAGGGCTGGGATAAGCCTCTCGCATTAAGACCTGTGCTCTGTGTATGGTGGTATTGGTGCCTTGCCCTGCCGTAATCTCTTCGTCGGGATCAAAGTGCTTTAAGCATACACCATACGCATACCAGCGTATGGTGTACGCTGGCACGCTGGCTCATGAACTTACTAAGAACTTCCCAAGTACACCCCAAATAGGGTAAAATGGCGATTTCTGGCGTTTTTTTGGCGCCCGTGAACTTCCCAAGTACTTCCCGAGTACACCCCAAATAGGGTAAAAATGGCGATTTCTGGCGTTTTTTTGGCATTTAGTACGCCCGTGAACTTCCCAAGTACTTCCCGAGTACACCTTCTGTCCACCGTTTCTTGCACGGGGGATGTTGAAAAACCTCAACCGAAACGAATACCCCAGGTTAGGGTGTTGGGAGGGGCATGGAGATATTCGTGCCGCTGCCGCCGCTGCCGCTGTCGGTGGTGGTCGCGAAATGCGTCGAGCACGCGGAGGAGTCCGTCGTCGGCGACGTGCTGGAGCTACGGCACGCGCGCGAAGCGTCGCGGGACCGGCACGACGCCGGCGTGACGTGGCTCGACCGGGTCACCAGCGCGCCGATAGACGCACCGGCGGCGGCCGCCGCCGCGCAGCGCGGCCTGTACGTGGCGTACCACGAAAACGGCTCGCCTATCGTCTCCGTAGAGTCGCTCGGACTCCAGCTGGCAGCGTCCGACCCCCGCCGCCCTGTTAGCACCTGCTTTGTAGGCAATACTTGAAAAGAGAGGCTGCCAGTTCCGAAAAGTCTCAAATGGGGTAAATGTGCTGCAGCCCACACGAAACACAGGTAAATCTGGGTTTTGCGGCGGGCGTAAAGACCCCACTTTGTAGATGTATTATTTTCTCCCCTCTAGCCTCCGTCAAAATATGCACAAGGCAGTAAACCTGACAATTCTAACACTCCGGGTGACAAGAAGGGCGGGAAACAGGGCACCAAGGTTTCTTGCTCAATCGAAACGAATACCCCAGGTTAGGGCTATGTAGGATGGAAACGTTGGAAACGTTTCCGTTTCCGTTTCCGTTTCCGTTTCCTTCTTTTTGGCGGTGGATGGAAACGCCGTTTCTTTTCAAAAGAAACGGCTGGTATGCCACTAGTATACTGGCTGAAGGTCCGACCGGAAATGTGTGTCGAACGGCGGACCCCGCAATCCAGTGGGAAACCATGGACAAGGTGGCTTTGAAAAAGAGGGAGGAAAGAAGCATAAGAGTTGCGACCGCGTGGAGCAGACGCAACCACACGCATCCGGTTGTGATGACTTTGAGGTCTGCAGCTCTTTATACCAATGGCTGTTGTAGCGACGATGCTCTGTTATGCGAGGCCGTTGGCCAACGCGCTGAAGACGATCGGGAAAGCACATCCGCTTCCAATAATAGGCTATACAGATACGGTCGTTCAGGACAGCGGGAGCACCGCCGCGCCAAGACAAGACCGGGGTTTTTCGGCGGCGTAAGACAAAGAGGGAGTGCAATCAGCATCAGGAGGTGAGAAGGGCACACGTATGCCGGGGCAATGTTGAACCCGCCAGAAAAGCGATGGCCACGCAGTAACGTGTGCGCTAAACATCGCTTGCCACAGTGCACCTTGCATATGACGACGGGTGGCAACCGTCACCGGAAGGGGCACCATCGGGCGGTGTTGTCGGAGCATAGACAGCGACGGCAGGAAGAACCCCACCGACAATGCAGAAGAGGACGGCAGATTCAAAAAGCCCCACTCGGCACGGCCGCCGATACAAGTAAACATGAGAACGTGGGTTGGAAGCAGCAGAGGACGAAGTGGTAGGCACAGAAGAGTGGAATCTGGTGTCAGAAAACCTCAGCATCCGCATGTGACGACATTCTGCATCATTAGCTTGTGGTTACCTATTTGCTCGTGTCAGATCGCCGATGAAAGAAAGCGGTGAGCATCAGCGACTGCTCTGCACAAACGAGACCGCGACGACACACAAGAAGGGGCCGAGCCAAGTCGAAGAACAGCCCAGGAAGGGCCCTGAAGAGTCAGAGAGCCCGCCAGAAGACGGAGGAAGAGAAGTGCCCGCTAGTAGATCAAAAGAAGAAGGTGATCCCGCCCTCTGAAAGGAAAGCCAAAATTTGGCTGGAAACGGACACCTGACGGACACACAGAAGGACCCGCGAAGTGGTATCCTATAGGACCCCTCAGCATGACCTTCCGGCGTTTCTTTTAAAAGAAACGGAAACGTTTCCGTTTCCGTTTCCGTTTCCGTTTCCATATTTCGAAAAAACTAAAAGAAACGGCGTTTCCATCCAACTTAGGGTTAGGGTGGTAGGAGGGGCACATGGAGGCGTTAGCGCCGCTGCCGCTTTCGGTGGTGGTCGCAAAATGCGTCGAGCACGCGGAGGAGTCCGTCGTCGGCGACGTGCGGGAGCTGCGGCACGCGCGCGAAGCGTCGCGGGACCGGCACGACGCCGGCGTGGCGTGGCTCGACCGGGTCACCAGCGCGCCGATAGACGCACCGGCGGCGGCCGCCGCCGCGCAGCGCGGCCTGTACGCGGCGTACCACGAAAACGGCTCGCCTATCGTCTCCGTAGAGTCGCTCGGACTCCAGCTGGCAGCCTCCGACCTCCGCCGCCCGTCTGACCCAGGCGACCTGCTTCCATTGTCGGGGTTTGCAGACAGGCTCGAGGGGCTGGCCTCGGCTCGAAACGAGGACAGGGCCAGAGTACTGCGACCGTTCCTGTCTGTCGTGCAAACGCGTTGTCTCGACCTCGTCTCCGAACTGGCCGGCTCGCAGGTGAGGACCGCCCCGCTGGTGCAGCCAACGACGCCGTCCATTGAGCTCATGCGCTCGTTCCTCGACGAGCCGTCTTCCGAAGCCGAAACGTCCGCCGCCGACGCCCTCATCGCCGGCGGCGAGCGAACCGTCAACAACCTCCTCAGCAACCTCGCTTCCGAAGAAGCGCGCCAACGCTCGAGTATGTGCATTTCTTTGTTTGTGAGTGAATAGGATCGTCGGGCTGATCTTCTCGTCTCAACGCTGCCAGCGTTCTCTTTCGTGTTTGCAATGAATTGTTACTGCGAAAAATCCGTCGAATACTAGGCAATAAAGACACACGCACAAGCAAACGTACTGCCACTACCGTAGATACGATACGGACACTAATATACGATGATACCTTAAAGGAACTTTGTCGAACAATGGTCACCCGGAGACTATAAACCCCCGGATCTCTGTGTCAGTGAACTTGCACTCTGGAAAAAGTGGGTGGGTTTGGGACCTCGAAAACGTACACTGCAGTCGTCAGCATTGCAGAATGCTTGGCGACAAGTAATTCGCCCCACTTCCCCGTGCGAGCGAGTCTCGGAACAGGACTCAAAACTGTGACCCAGGTGGCGATTGCCGACCATGACGGGTGCTTGCACCAGGAGTTTGGAACAGCTAGTCAAAGAGAGCTTGCCACATCCTCGGGTGAGAGTGTGCCGCCTGTGTAAAGACACTCAGCTGTTGCCCGGGGCCGAAACTCCCGCGCAGCTAACACCGCAAGATGAAAACAGAAGTCTTGAGCCGAGTGCCGGATGGAGAAGCTGACAGCCTCCCACGCTCTAACCGTCCCCCGAAGGATCCCGCCCCACCCACCCTTCGGAGAGGAGTCGCAGGACCCGAAAGCAGCGTGTCAGAAACTCAAAGCCGACGGGCGAAAGTGGCAAGTGGGCCATACTTCGATTCAGACGTTACCTACTCAAAGCCCTGAACTTAAACACACTCAGCTGTACACACACGCACACGCACACACACACACACACACACACACACACACACACACACACACACACACACACACACACACACACACACACACACACACACACACACACACACACACACACACACACACACACACACACACACACACACACACACACACACACACACACCACACACACACACACACACACACACACACACACACACACACACACACACACACACACACACACACACACACACACACACACACACACACACACACACACACACACACACACACACACACACACACACACACACACACACACACACATCGGGGGTGTGCAGAACGGGGTAGACTACCAGGCAACCCGGCACCTACTAGAAATGCGGGACTCCCCCCTCACCGCGTACGAAGCCGGCATGCTGAAGTCGGTACTTGCGGGGGCCACACCGGCAACCGGGCGAACGGGGTTGGGTGAACGAAACTGCCCGTACTGCGACACACAGGACCGGGAGACGGTAGAGCACTTGTTCTGGATGTGCCCAGCCTGGGAACGAAGTCGATCGAAGCACGGAGACTTGGTAAACGTGCAAAGGAATTGGCCCCCGTGCCTACGCTTGTGCGGGGTGGCCCCAGCTGTACGAGGAGACGAAGCGATCCCCGGGCTGCCGGCAGCTAGGGAAGAAAGGTTGCGTGTACTAAAGCGGCTACACCTTTTCTTCGTCGAGGTCCTAACTCGACGTCAGGAAGCAGACGGCCTGCTTGACAGGTCCGCCAGGCATCACAGGACCGTGGACTACCCGCGTGGGTGGAAGCCATCAGAACCACACAGACTCACGGTCCCTGCCATTGCACCTTCCGCCGTCGGAACGAAGTGGAAATATGGCCAAGAGATGTGGATGGCATTTACCGACTGGCTGCAGTGGATTTCGAGCTGTACACAGGACGGCGACTCCCTGACCTGAAGAGTAGGTTCTACTCAGCTCCTCCACAAGCACCAACAGGCAAGGCAACGGCAGCCCGCGCTACGTTACCGGCCCGGGAAATGGGAGACAGCAGGCTCCTGGTTTATTTCGATGGCGGGGCGAGAGCGAATGGGACCGCCTTCGCCGTTGCCGGGGCGGGGGCAGTCGTGTACCGCGATGGAGTGAAAGTGGCAGAAGTGGTCCTGCCACTGCCGACCGTGCGCAGCAACAACGTAGCAGAGTACGAAGGACTGCTAGCGGGCCTGCACCTGCTGGGGGATGCAGGCGAAGCGGAAGGAGAGGAATGCACGGTGCGAGGCGACTCGGCGCTGGTTGTCGGGCACCTCGCACGACGCATGGCATGTTCAGAGGAACTGAAGCCGTATCTGACGCGCGCGGCCTTGAAGGTGTCGTCCCTGCAGAGACGGCTGACACTGCACATTGAGCACGTTGCGCGGGAGCAGAACACAGACGCGGACGCGCTCAGCAACGCCGCCATGGACCTGGTGCAACGCCAAAGGCCCACCCGGCAGCAACAAGAGACCATGCTGGCAAACTTCCGTCGGTCCGGTCTAGGAAAAGCGCTCAGCCTCATCGAAATGGGGAAGGCGTATGGGAAGGTGGTTGCACAGCCGTGGTTCTGCGGCCATGAATACTCCACCACCGTTTTGACATCTGTGGGAGGAACGGTTGTGCGGGGTGTTTCGAGGCGTGCACAGTTATTGACCGCGACCGAGGATGTGATCATGAAGATACGCGAACACACACGAGAAAATCGGCCAGACCAACAAGAAAACAGCCCGTTCCCTCCGCACCTGGGATGGGCCGCAACTTTTTTGCCAGAGGAGGCCTATCCGGCAGGGTGGACGCAGGGAAAGCCGGATTGGAAGACGAAGGCTGAAGCGGCAGGAAGAAGCTCAAGCACGGAACCGTGCGAAGGAGCCCCCCCGTTCGAGGCCCCAGAAGGCGCGGTGAATACCTCCCGCCCCGGAGTGGTTTGCTCGCATCACAGGAAGCCGCGATGCAGGGAGTGCGTCAAAAAGCGCCTCCCGGCGGAGACCTGCTGTCGCCTCAAGCAGCATCATCACGGATCGGATGGTCTAAGGCCGCGGATGCACTTTTGCACAGCACACAGACTAGGACGCTGCGGCGACTGCGTAGTAGCAAACGAAGCATTAGCCAGCTGCTGCCCGAAGCACCATGCAAACAGAAGAGCGAACAGAGACCCCCACTCCCAGCCCGAGGGTGCATCGGCCGTTACCTAGCCATAAATGAGCGTGGTCGTACTTTCGTAAAGGGAGGCACCACGTTAAAACGGGTCCGCAACACACACACACACACACACACACACACACACACACACACACACACACACACACACACACACACACACACACACACACACACACACACACACACACACACACACACACACACACACACACACACACACACACACACACATACTAGCAAGCTTGCTTGAGCGCCGAAGGCGCGTCTAGTGGGATCCACTACGTTCTGTGGATAGGCAATGCATCCCCCACTCGTTACGAGGTTGGACGGGAGGGATCACAATCCAACACACGTCGCAGGCTGGGTGTTGGCCCCCCTTTGGTTGGGTTCCCCTCCCTCTCTCTTCTTGTGCCATTTTCGGCCCTTTCTAGCTTGCCTGTTTCCGTTTCCTTTTGTTGCCCTGCATCCCGCAGTTGCTGCGAGGACGTGCACCCGCTGGAGAACGCCAGCGCGAAGCAACCGGCCAGTGTCGTGGCCAGTGGAGCTGAGACCTCCAGAGACGTCGACAAGTCCATAGAACGGAGTAAGGATCCCACACACACACACACACACACACACACACACACACACACACACACACACACACACACACACACACACACACACACACACACACACACACACACACACACACACACACAGTGCCGGCGCTTGAGGAGAAGATCGAAGCGGAAGCGATGGTGACGAAGTGGGGCGTCGAGTTCTCGATGCAGCAGCAGACGGCGGACCGCGGCCCCCCGGGCGGCCACCGGGCGCAGCACCCGAACGCGACGCAGTCGGAGCGGCACGCGTGGCTGACCGAGCGCTACCACGAGCTCTTCGAGGCGTGCGGCGAGACCCTCCGGCTGCACCGGAGGAAGGTGAGGACCCTCGGCGACCTCATCCGCGCGAACGACGCGTACGAGCCGAGGGCGGCGGCGGCGCTGGCCAGCGTCGCGGCTGGGCTGGACGCGTTGGAAGCCGGCTACCAGCGGCTGACGCTCTGCTGCGAAGGCGACGCCGACAAGCTGAAGCGCGAGCTCGACGCCGCCCGCCGCAAGGACCGCGAGGCCGCGGCGAGGCACGCAGCCTGGGTCGCCGAGAGCGACGGGCGCGTGCGGGACAACCAGCGGCAGCAGGATGCCTGCTGGGAGAAGCTCTTCGCCGTCGAGGTGTGTGCAGCTCCGCCGCTTCTTTACTTTGTCACGGCAAGTTTTGGAACCGCTGCTTCTCCTAGTGCATGCTATCCCATGTGGTTCATGTACTCGAAAGAACTCAATGCTTAAGTTAACACAAGATTTGATGTGGGGCGGCTTTAGATTTACACCCTGAACGACACCTCCATTACAGGGTCAAAACCTTGTGTCTTTTTGGTAACAGGGATTTAGACCCAAAAAAAATGGCCACCCATTTTTTCCGGAAAATTTTTGGGGGTTTAAAAAAAAAAAATTCTGGAACAAATACTGCGGTGATTTTTGATGATGTTGAGCAAATTTTCTTCTTGGGGGCCGTGGGCCCCGCAGCAGCGTTTACCAAAAAGACACAAGGTTTTGACCCTGCATGATACTCAGCATGTATTCGGCAAGGTATAAATTCCGTGTATTTTGTCGAGGTGTCGGTTTTAGACCCGTTATGGGTGGTTTTGGGTCCAGTGTTCAGACGCTTCTTCTGGCTTCCGGATGGGCAGCAGCAACGTACTCCGAGCACATGGCACAGGCTGGCCTCAGCAGCGGCAGCCTTCCAGCGCCTTCGGCACACCGTTGTAAACACCACCCCCTCCCTATATTTGCTTTGAACACCCTTTTTTTTATTTGTCCCCCGGCCGAGTCCGGTTTGCAGATTTAGACCGACGGTCTAAATCTGCAACGTAAACTAATCCCCTGTGTCGGTTTTCGTCCCGAGGGTTGCCCGAGGGGGGGGTTTGCAACCCCGAGCCATCCGACCTCATCCGCGCGAACGACGCGTACGAGCCGAGGGCGGCGGCGGCACTGGGCTGGGCGCGTTGGAAGCCGGCTACCAGCGGCTGACGCTTTGCTGCGAAGGCGACGCCGACAAGCTGAAGCGCGAGCTGGACGCCGCCCGCCGCAAAGGCCGCAAGGCAGCAGCGAGGCACACGCGCATACCCCACACGTGACCGTGACGGCCTTGGTGGTTGCACCGTTTTCTCAACCAAAGATTAACCCCTTTAGGACGGTGGGAGGTGTTCTTTGCCGTCTCTGCGCAACGAGGGGCGCCACTCATCCTTGAAGCTTTCCCGTTCCAAAGCCTCCGCAAAAGACCCACCGCTCTGGATCCACCTGCTTAGGGCACGGATACGGGAGGTACGGGACAGAAGCTACATCGTGTTCCGCAGCTGCACAGCAGTTGCTGTCCCCACACGTCCGTAACTGAAGCACGTACGGGTTTTCGTGCTTCACGTGGGCCGTCCAGTAGCGCTGCAGTCGGTCGAAATCGGAGTTGCCAACCTCCTCGCGGTGGTCCCCGTCCACGTGTGCAAGCGCGGCTAATGGCTAACACGTGCACAGTGCGCTGCTCAGGGTAGTGAAGGCCTGTCGTAGTCCCGAGGGGCGATAGTACTGATGCAATCCCTTACTAAACCTCTTGAGCTTCGGATCAACTGCCAGATCAAGATCAAACTTATCCTTTGATCCATTGCAGGAGCTCTGTCTGTGCAGCTGGACAGAACCCGGCAGCACTCCAACCTTGCGGTCTGAGTATACCGCAGTACCCAAGGCCTCTTCGACAGCCTTTTTTGGTGCCTCCGCAACAAGTTGCTTTATCTCCGGCTTACTCTCAGCAGCATTCCGCAAGTCCGCCGTGCTCTGATTGCCGAGCCATTTCTCGGCCCCATCGTCTTTGCACTTCGTGCAAGCGAGGGCAAGGGGGTACAGAGCCCAGTTCAGTGGGCATCACGCGTTTGCATCTCAAGTCCGCCGTGCTCTGATTGCCGAGCCATTTCTCGTCCCCATTGTCTTTGCACTTCGTGCAAGCGAGGACAAGGGGGTACAGAGCCCAGTTCAGTGAGCATCACGCGTTCGCATCTCAAGTCCGCCGTGCTCTGATTGCCGTCAAGTCCGCCGTGCTCTGATTGCTGTCAAGTCCGCCGTGCTCTGATTGCCGAGCCATTTCTCGTCCCCATTGTCTTTGCACTTCGTGCAAGCGAGGACAAGGGGGTACAGAGCCCAGTTCAGTGAGCATCACGCGTTCGCATCTCAAGTCCGCCGTGCTCTGATTGCCGAGCCATTTCTCGTCCCCATTGTCTTTGCACTTCGTGCAAGCGAGGACAAGGGGGTACAGAGCCCAGTTCAGTGAGCATCACGCGTTCGCATCTCAAGTCCGCCGTGCTCTGATTGCCGTCAAGTCCGCCGTGCTCTGATTGCCGTCAAGTCCGCCGTGCTCTGATTGCCGAGCCATTTCTCGTCCCCATTGTCTTTGCACTTCGTGCACGCGCGGGCAAGGGGGTACAGAGTCCAGTTCAGTGGGCATCACGCGTTCGCATCTCTCGAGGAAGGACCTCGGGACACGTGCGAAAGACAACGACGACGGCGAAGTTCGCAAGCGCAAAAAGGGCAAGGAGTCCCACTCGCACGGTCCAGTGCGTGAAGTTGTGGTCGTTCCCCCCGTCGCTTTTTCGATTGTGAGAAGTGCACGCTTTTCTAGTCAATTCATGATAACCAACTGCATATAAAATGTGTCACGGGATAAGCCGGCAGCCGCCGCAAATGCATGCTGATCCGTGTGGTCAGTGTACTTAAAAGTTCCCAATGCTTAACGGCTTTATCACGTGGGCGGCCCTGAGATTACCCCCTCAGGTGACACCACTTTATTTTTAGCCATACTTCAACTCAGGGGACTTTAAAAGTTTGGGGTCCGAGCCAAAAACCCGGTTTGAGCCAAAAAACCGGTTTGGTTATGTAGGTCGGTGTATCACACTTGCATGCGGTGCTGCATCACGAGCGGGCTACTTTCTGCACTCTGTGTGGAGTTTTCCGCACTCTAGGCACTCTCGGTTTCCATGATCCACATGAAGGAAGCAAAAAGAAGCACTGTGTTGGTCAGAAAAGCACATTTTTCTTTCAGAACAAAAGGTTGCAATAAGAAATGACAAAAAGGCGGAGACGTAAAGAAACACCAGCTTCATGATGAGCCCCCCACTCCCCCCCACTCCCCGTTTTTCCCCCTTTTTAGGTTAAGCTGTTTTTTGAGGGCTTATTTGTACGCTATTACAGGCAGGTACGTTCATTACTACTATAGTACTACTACACAGTGAAGGTGGTAAAACTTTGAAATCGGTCTATAAGATTTTTTTTTTTCCCCTCAAAAACTCAAACCGGTTTATTCGGTTTGTCAAACCGATAAACCGGTATTTTAAAGTCCCCTGCTTCAACTCTCTTTCAATCGAGTATACCGAAGTATTACTATTGAGGATCTCAGTCCAGTGCTCGGAGCAAAGATCCGATCCTTCACCGTAACTTAGGCCGAGCCCCGGTAGTGCCCATTCTTTTTGCACTTTCCGTGCTGTTCGGGATACGGATGTCCAGGAGCACTCTCGGGATAAACCCACAAGCATGGGTGTCGTTGTCCAGGGCCTTGTTTCTGGCGGCTGGATCCATCGGCTGCAGAATGGGCTTTAAATCTGAAGGATGCGGTTGTATCCCCCATCCGGATAGTCCTTCCTTTCGTCCAGCTCTGTATGGCGTAGTTGACGTTAAAACGCTCCGTGTAGCTGTGTTCGGGCGAAAACTGGTGGTGCACCCACGTTTTTCTCGGGACGTGTGTGCCTGCAGGAAAGCCCCTGAACCGCATCCATCAAGGCCCGGATGGATGTGGGGAAGTTCTTCGTGATGAACGAGCGATCATTCTCACGCCTTTCCTGACTCGCCAACCCTCACGTTTCCAGGTGCTCCCCCATAACCTTCCAATATTCGTCAAAGCGAGATACCGGGGTTTTCGTTTCCTCCTGGCCCGGATACAGCAGGTCGTGGATTTCTTCAGACGTGAAATCGCCCAGCAGGACCCGAGAGAAAGCCTCGTTTTCGGTCCGTCCTGCAGATTGGTCGCCTGTGAGTCGCGCAACGATGGCCCTCAAAACACCACTCCGAGCCACAACTCGAAACTCGGAAATAAACTTTGGTCTGCGCCTCTGTGATGACACTGTTCATCTTCGGGTCCCTGCACGGGATGTCCTGTCCGTAGCGCTTTTGTACTTCGTGCTCGTTTTTGGCCTTCATTCTTTCGACCTCCTCTGTGAGCAAAACAACCAGGTCTTTCAATTCCTGTATCAGCCCTGGGTTCGCCCTGACTTTTGTAATCGCACTGTCCAGTGCGGTTGCGACCCCTCCCAGGTTCCTCTGCGTGTGCGCACTTCCCGCTGGTTTGCAACCTCCCGGAAGGCATCCCCAACCCGCCGCAACACCGCCGGCGTCCCTGCTGGAGGGCGGAGAAGAAGGAGCAAATGGTAAACAACATGCTCATTTGAAGCGACTGTGAGAAGCGTCGAAGACCCCGCCGATAAAGAAGAAGGCAGAGTGAGACCAAGGAAGAGCTACTCGCGTAGTTCAAGCAACATCGAGGCTTGAACCCGCGTGCCAAGTTAAAATGGCAGAGTTGGTCGAGAAGGTCAACGTCATCAAGCGGCGGGTTGCGACGGGTTGGGGATGCGGTTGCGGCCGGTTGGGGATGCCTTCCGGGGGGTTGCGACGGGTTGGGGATGCCTTCCGAGGAGTTGCAGCCGGTTGGGGCCTTCCGGGGGGTTGCGGCGGGTTGGCGATGCCTTCCGGGGTGTTGCTGCGGGTTGGGGATGCGGTTGCGGCGCGAGCGAAAATCGCCGGAAGCACAAAATATAACCCGCCCCGCACCCACATAGCCCTTACTTGCTCTATAGAGAACCCCCGGAGAGATTCCGGAAACTCAAGCGAACTCCAACTCCAGAAAGCCGCGTTACAGAAAGACCCCATTTGCCGAAGGTCACCCGAAGGTACTTAAAATCCCGGTTTCTCATGCGAACCTTAACTCTCAAAAAGGGCTACAAGGCAACCCCTGCTCAACTAGTGCTCGCCTGCCTTGATGGCACTTGCACCTTAAAGAACTCAATGCTCAACTTGTAGAACGTGGGGGGCCCAAGACTACACTCCACGAAGGAATGTACTTGGTGTCGGTCACAAACAGTCCCGGACATGGCTAGCCATAACCCATATCGAACGTGTACACCCAGAACGAAAGCGTGCACTAAATATACAACCCGTAACCACATAGCCCTTTCTTGCTCTAAGAGAACCCATTCATGAACGGTCACACGGAGACCCTAAAACCCCGGAATTTCAAGCGAACTTTAACTCTAAAAAACGCGTCACAGAAAGACCTGCAGCGCCTCGGGCGCGAGCGCAGCGACGAAGTGCGGCAGCGCGTGGACCACGTCGTCGGCGAGCGGTGCCGGCAGAAGGCGTTCGCGGAGCTGGTCTCCGCCGCCGACTACCACGCGCTGCTCCTGCAGCAGCAGGTGAAGGTCAACCAGCACGCGGCTAGGGTCGCCGCCTTCGTCCGCGATTCGGTCGGCGTTGACGTCAACAAAGCGGTCTCCGTCCTCCGCCGCAAGGAAAGCGAAAAGCTCCGCGAAGAGCAGCTCGAAGCCCAGCAGCGCGAACTCGCCTTGTACCGCAGCCTGCACGCGCACGTCCGCGACCTGATCCTCAAGAAAGAGATCTACCGCGCGAGGATGGAAACCGGCATGCGGGCGAGCTGGCAGCTCGAAAAGCTGCACCGCTCCGTCTACGACAGCCTCGCCCTCGAAATCGAAGGCCTGCGCGACATCCAGATGAAGGCAACCGCAGACTTCGAGCCGAGCGAAGCTTCCCTCCGCCGAGCCGGCGTGCAATTCGTCCATCCCGTCTCCGAAGACGACGAAGAAATGCGGAACAAGCTGAGAGAAGCTCTGCTGCACGAAGAGGCGACGACGGCCCGCAACCTGCAAACCCTCCGTCTGGAGCGCGCCCTCGCGAGCAAGCACACCGCGTTGAATGCGGGAGATGACCCGGTGTGCCATCCTTTCAGCGTGCCGCCGACGCTTGCGTCTGCGGTTTCTTACGCCCTGTCCCCGCTGGGCCCGGGCGACTGCAATGTCGTCGGGGCGGCGGTGCTGGACATGCAGCGGCTGCTGGCCTGCGACCCCACCGAGAAGGAGCTGCAGCGCATCATCGAGGCCCACCCGCCCCCGACGCTCGCCGCCGCGGCCGCGCGGCACCACCTCCGCCCGCGCCCGCCGCCGGAGGGTTTGTGCGGAGACGGTCGCAACGGCGCTCGCTCGGTCTAACCCCCCCGAGTCGGGGGAAACGATCGGAGAGCACTCTTGCGCCACAGCAGAGAGCTACCGCCGTGGCATGCAAGCAGCCGAACGACTTATGGAGGACACCGCTCCTTCACAGTCTTATAACTGCGGGAGACGACCTGGTGTGCCTTTCTTTCAGCGTGCCGCCGACGCTTGCGTCTGCGGTTTCTTACGCCCTGTCCCCGCTGGGCCCGGCGACTGCAACGTCGTCGGGGGGGCGGTGCTGGACATGCAGCGGCTGCTGACCTGCGATCCCACC